>JBBDGT010000037.1:0-61166 GCA_037306005.1 Rhinophrynus dorsalis | reverse complement strand
TGTATAATGATACTGATCTCTACACACTGATACTGATCACACTGCTCTGTACAATGGTACTGAGTATCTACACACTGGTACTGATCACACCGCTCTGTATAATGGTACTGAGTATCTACACACTGATACTGATCACACCGCTCTGTATAATGGTACTGAGTATCTACACACTGATACTGATCACACCGCTCTGTATAATGGTACTGATATCTACACACTGATACTGATCACACCGCTCTGTATAATGGTACTGATATCTACACACTGATACTGATCACACCACTCTGTATAATGGTAGTGAGTATCTACACACTGATACTGATCACACCGCTCTGTATAATGGTACTGAGTATCTACACACTGATACTGATCACACCGCTCTGTATAATGGTACTGATATCTACACACTGATACTGATCACACCGCTCTGTATAATGGTACTGATATCTACACACTGATACTGATCACACCGCTCTGTATAATGGTACTGAGTATCTACACACTGATACTGATCACACCGCTCTGTATAATGGTACTGAGTATCTACACACTGATACTGATCACACCGCTCTGTATAATGGTACTGATATCTACACACTGATACTGATCACACCGCTCTGTATAATGGTACTGATATCTACACACTGATACTGATCACACCGCTCTGTATAATGGTACTATCTACACACTGATACTGATCACACCGCACTGTATAATGGTACTGAGTATCTATACACTGATACTGATCACACTGCACTGTATAATGGTACTGAGTATCTGCACACTGATACCGATCACACCGCTCTGTATAATGGTACTGAGTATCTACACACTGATACCGATCACACTGCACTGTATAATGGTACTGAGTATCTACACACTGATACCGATCACACCGCTCTGTATAATGGTACTGAGTATCTACACACTGATACTGATCACACTGTACTGTATAATGGTACTGAGTATCTACACACTGATACCGATCACACTGTACTGTATAATGGTACTGAGTATCTACACACTGATACCGATCACACTGTACTGTATAATGGTACTGAGTATCTACACACTGATACTGATCACACTGCTCTGTATAATTGTACTGAGTATCTACACACTGATACTGATCACACTGCTCTGTATAATGGTACTGAGTATCTACACACTGATACTGATCACACCATTCTGCATAATGGTTCTGAGTATCTACACACTGATACTGATCAGACTGCTCTGTATAATGGTACTGAGTATCTACACACTGATACTGATCAGACTGCTCTGTATAATGTTACTGAGTATATACACACTGATACTGATCACACTGCACTGTATAATGGTACTGAGTATCTACACACTGATACTGATCACACCGCTCTGTATAATGGTACTGATATCTACACACTGATACTGATCACACCGCTCTGTATAATGGTACTGATATCTACACACTGATACTGATCACACCGCTCTGTATAATGGTACTGAGTATCTACACACTGATACTGATCACACCGCTCTGTATAATGGTACTGAGTATCTACACACTGATACTGATCACACCGCTCTGTATAATGGTACTGATATCTACACACTGATACTGATCACACCGCTCTGTATAATGGTACTGATATCTACACACTGATACTGATCACACCGCTCTGTATAATGGTACTGAGTATCTACACACTGATACTGATCACACCGCACTGTATAATGGTACTGAGTATCTATACACTGATACTGATCACACTGCACTGTATAATGGTACTGAGTATCTACACACTGATACCGATCACACCGCTCTGTATAATGGTACTGAGTATCTACACACTGATACCGATCACACTGCACTGTATAATGGTACTGAGTATCTACACACTGATACCGATCACACCGCTCTGTATAATGGTACTGAGTATCTACACACTGATACTGATCACACTGTACTGTATAATGGTACTGAGTATCTACACACTGATACCGATCACACTGTACTGTATAATGGTACTGAGTATCTACACACTGATACCGATCACACTGTACTGTATAATGGTACTGAGTATCTACACACTGATACCGATCACACTGCTCTGTATAATTGTACTGAGTATCTACACACTGATACTGATCACACTGCTCTGTATAATGGTACTGAGTATCTACACACTGATACTGATCACACCATTCTGCATAATGGTTCTGAGTATCTACACACTGATACTGATCAGACTGCTCTGTATAATGGTACTGAGTATCTACACACTGATACTGATCAGACTGCTCTGTATAATGGTACTGAGTATATACACACTGATACTGATCACACTGCACTGTATAATGGTACTGAGTATCTACACACTGATACTGATCACACCGCTCTGTATAATGGTACTGATATCTACACACTGATACTGATCACGCCGCTCTGTATAATGGTACTGATATCTACACACTGATACTGATCACACCGCTCTGTATAATGGTACTGAGTATCTACACACTGATACTGATCACACCGCTCTGTATAATGGTACTGAGTATCTACACACTGATACTGATCACACCGCTCTGTATAATGGTACTGATATCTACACACTGATACTGATCACACCGCTCTGTATAATGGTACTGATATCTACACACTGATACTGATCACACCGCTCTGTATAATGGTACTGAGTATCTACACACTGATACTGATCACACCGCACTGTATAATGGTACTGAGTATCTATACACTGATACTGATCACACTGCACTGTGTAATGGTACTGAGTATCTACACACTGATACCGATCACACCGCTCTGTATAATGGTACTGAGTATCTACACACTGATACCGATCACACTGCACTGTATAATGGTACTGAGTATCTACACACTGATACCGATCACACCGCTCTGTATAATGGTACTGAGTATCTACACACTGATACTGATCACACTGTACTGTATAATGGTACTGAGTATCTACACACTGATACCGATCACACTGTACTGTATAATGGTACTGAGTATCTACACACTGATACCGATCACACTGTACTGTATAATGGTACTGAGTATCTACACACTGATACTGATCACACTGCTCTGTATAATTGTACTGAGTATCTACACACTGATACTGATCACACTGCTCTGTATAATGGTACTGAGTATCTACACACTGATACTGATCACACCATTCTGCATAATGGTTCTGAGTATCTACACACTGATACTGATCAGACTGCTCTGTATAATGGTACTGAGTATCTACACACTGATACTGATCAGACTGCTCTGTATAATGGTACTGAGTATATACACACTGATACTGATCACACTGCACTGTATAATGGTACTGAGTATCTACACACTGATACTGATCACACCGCTCTGTATAATGGTACTGATATCTACACACTGATACTGATCACACCGCTCTGTATAATGGTACTGATATCTACACACTGATACTGATCACACCGCTCTGTATAATGGTACTGAGTATCTACACACTGATACTGATCACACCGCTCTGTATAATGGTACTGAGTATCTACACACTGATACTGATCACACCGCTCTGTATAATGGTACTGATATCTACACACTGATACTGATCACACCGCTCTGTATAATGGTACTGATATCTACACACTGATACTGATCACACCGCTCTGTATAATGGTACTGAGTATCTACACACTGATACTGATCACACCGCACTGTATAATGGTACTGAGTATCTATACACTGATACTGATCACACTGCACTGTATAATGGTACTGAGTATCTACACACTGATACCGATCACACCGCTCTGTATAATGGTACTGAGTATCTACACACTGATACCGATCACACTGCACTGTATAATGGTACTGAGTATCTACACACTGATACCGATCACACCGCTCTGTATAATGGTACTGAGTATCTACACACTGATACTGATCACACTGTACTGTATAATGGTACTGAGTATCTACACACTGATACCGATCACACTGTACTGTATAATGGTACTGAGTATCTACACACTGATACCGATCACACTGTACTGTATAATGGTACTGAGTATCTACACACTGATACTGATCACAGTGCTCTGTATAATTGTACTGAGTATCTACACACTGATACTGATCACACTGCTCTGTATAATGGTACTGAGTATCTACACACTGATACTGATCACACCATTCTGCATAATGGTTCTGAGTATCTACACACTGATACTGATCAGACTGCTCTGTATAATGGTACTGAGTATCTACACACTGATACTGATCAGACTGCTCTGTATAATGGTACTGAGTATATACACACTGATACTGATCACACTGCACTGTATAATGGTACTGAGTATCTACACACTGATACTGATCACACTGCTCTGTATAATGGTACTATCTACACACTGATGCTGATCACACCGCTCTGTATAATGGTACTGAGTATCTACACACTGCTACTGATCACGCTGCTCTGTATAATGGTACTGAGTATCTACACACTGATACTGATCACCCCGCTCTGTATAATGGTAAAGAGTATCTACACACTGATACTGATCACCCCGCTCTGTATAATGGTACTGATATCTACACACTGATACTGATCACACTGCACTGTATAATGGTACTGAGTATCTACACACTGATACTGATCACACCGCTCTGTATAATGGTACTGATATCTACACACTGATACTGATCACACGGCTCTGTATAATAGTACTGAGTATCTACACACTGATACTGATCACACCGCTCTGTATAATGGTACTGAGTATCTACACACTGATACTGATCACCCCGCTCTGTATAATGGTACTGATATCTACACACTGATACTGATCACACTGCACTGTATAATGGTACTGAGTATCTACACACTGATACTGATCACACCGCTCTGTATAATGGTACTGATATCTACACACTGATACTGATCACACGGCTCTGTATAATAGTACTGAGTATCTACACACTGATGCTGATCACACTGCACTACACTGCTACTGATCACGCTGCTCTGTATAATGGTACTGAGTATCTACACACTGATACTGATCACCCCGCTCTGTATAATGGTAAAGAGTATCTACACACCGATACTGATCACACTGCTAAATATCCTCTTAAATCAATACAGATGATTATATATACCAACTCACCCACAGAGGACGAGGAAAATGCCCACCAAATTATTACTGACTTCAGTGAGGCTTTTAACCCCTTAAAGACCCATAATGTACATGTACATAACGGGTTGTAAGTCCCTAAAGGACCAAGGAAGTGCATGTACGTCATGGAGTTCCGTGCTCCCCGCGAGGGTGCACGCTGTTCGGGGAGCCCGGAACTAGAAGATAGAGGGAAAAAAAAAGGTCCGTGGTCCTTAAGTGCCGGCCTCATGCATGTGCAGCTGGTCCGTAAGGGGTTAAAGAGATAGTAATACTTGTTTTATGAAAGGGTTAATATTGTCCCCAATACATTACTACTATAGCGATAGGCAAAGGTATACTCGTATTATTATATTTAATATGTCCGCGTTATTGAAGTAATCCATCTTATTCTCCACCTACCAGCGGACAACAGTGCAGACATGTTAGAGGAAAGTTGCCTCTCAGTCTGATTGGTGGAGACGTCCGTTAGTTACCTTAAGGTAACGGAAGTTGTTGCCTGCGCAGGCGCTTAGAGCTTCTCTTGTAGCTCTGTACCCTGGATGCCTGCGGAAGAATCTGGTTATCGTCAAAGCGCTTCAATTAAACAGAATACAAGTATGCCTTTGCCTGTCGCTAGATTAGTAACTACTGTAAAAGCCCGTGTACACAGGCCAAGGTCCGGGTAATGTTAACCCTTTGAGTGCCAGAGGAGTACGCAACACATTGCTTTGCACAAAAACGGTTTAAGAGGTTGCTACCTCACTGCTCCACGCAATGCAGTTTTGCATCACCTCAGTCACGAGATGCAATCATGCGCAGCAGAGACTGCCCAAATATAGGAAGTCTCTACTGCACATGACTGCATCGTGACAAACATCCTAGCGAATTATTATATAAGATGTATTGGGGGCAATATTATGTAGGTGGAAGTTCCACTTTAAATAAATAAAGCAAAGCATAGAAGTCTTTTTGCTATAACTTTGATAGTTTTAGTGTAATATCGATGTAAAGTTTACCCCTCCCGCCCCTTTTAGCTACATCAGCGCTCTAGCTGACAATCTTAGTTTCTGGTCTGCGGACCGGACGGCTTGTCTGGAGCATACTGCAGGCCTTCTTTGATTTCAGTGCAGTCCTGAATTAGGTGAGGTCTGTTAGACTGGTCGGGAGAGCCGAAATAGCAGTGTATACAAAGCATGAGAACGGTCTACTGCCTCAAACTGTGCCACTTTGTAGACCACTGTCACTAAGATCTGCTTTGTATTCACTGCTATTTCGGATCTACAGACCAGCCTTCCGTTACACAGACCAGAATCTAAGTCTGTCAGTAAGAGCGCTGACACAGCTACAAGGGGCGGGAGGGGTTAACTTTACATCGATATTACACTAAAAGTCTCAAAGTTATAGCAAAAAGACATATGCTTTGCTTTATTTATTTAATAACTACAATATTAAACCTTTCATAAAACAAGTACTACTATCCCTTTAATTGCTAGGAATGTGTCCAATACGTAACCTTTCACGGCACAGCCCACCCCCTATAGTCCGGACCAGCATGAGAGGCAGAGTGGCGCAGGGGAAAGGGGCGGGAGGAGGATCCTTTCTGATTAAATTGCGGTTGAAATTCAAGCCTATTGGTATTGAAATATAGTAAAAAAAAAAAAAAGTATATATATATATATATATATATATATATATATATATATATATATAGCATTATAAATACAATAAAGACGAAAGGGAACTGGACTTTATTATAAGTATGACTATCCCTTTAAATTAAAGGACGGACTTGTAATCTCCCCTCCCCTCTGCATCAGTGATGTGGTTTAGAAAGTCAGAATGCAGCCTCTGTATAGTCAGGTCACTGTTATAATGATAAATGTTATACGTTACACAGAGTGTGAAAAATTGAGAGATTATAGATTATTTTAACCCTGTGAGGTCCAATGCCTTGCACAATCCTCTGCTCCTTAACCCTTTGAGTGCCAGAGGGGTACGCAATGCATTCCATACCCCTCTGGCACTCAAAGTTATACAGTATAACGCCCCTTCATCCCACTTCAGGGGAAACGTGCACAGTTGAGAATAGGACTTACCTTCCCATGGGGTCATAGGAGATACCTGAGCGGGTAGAACGCTTAAAAATAGCAGAAAGAAAACAAGGAACGCCATGTTTAAGGCTTCTGCAACTAACACAACTAACAATGATTACTGCTCCCCCTGCTGGTCAGTTTATATGTGAAATGGAATCACTGTGTCTCTATGAAATCACAGTGTAACTGACATTCCACAGTGTAACTGCCAGGACATGGACTCTACATGATGTTACACACAGTTCTCTGTATCATTACACTGATTTACTTACTGATATAAGACATGTCTATTTACTGTTATGAAGATCTGTGGGAAATGCACTAAACTGTGATAAAGGAGAGATAAATTCTCCATTGATATCAGTTCTCTTATATAATACAATGGAGCAGTGCAATAAGGTTCCTCAAGTTGGAGAGATCTTACTGCATGGACTTCATACAATAACATAGGAAGTGGAGAAGTGAATTCACTGGAGAAGTCATCTCCGCTTTATCACCCCTTTATCACATGTTAGTGCATCTCCATCATGGTCTTTCAAGATGATGCTCAGTATCAAAGCTCTTGTGTTGAAGTCTTGTACCCCGGGGCCCCTCGCCTATTCCAAAAAGGGATCTCTTTAACTGTACACGTCTCTCCTAACACACCCCCCACCGAATCGCTAGAAAGTAGTCATTAGGAGTGGCGGAAAGGGAAAACAATTTCCTGCATGATTGGTCACAAAAAAAAGGCCAATTTTTCGCTTTTTTTGCTAAAGTTTTCTCTATTTCTCCATTGCAAAATTTTCCTCTTCTTTTGCCCATTCCAGCAAATTTTTCACCTATTCTAACACATTATTCTACTATTCTAACACGTCATGCGTATTCTAACATATTTTTTGCCTATTCAACCCATTTTTCTCCTATTCTAACGCATTTTTTGCTTATTCAACACATTTTTCTCCTATTCTAACGCATTTTTTGCTTATTCAACACATTTTTCTCCTATTCCAACACATTTTTCTCCTATTCTAACACATTTTTCTCCTATTCCAACACATTTTTCCCTATGTTTAATATGGTTCAACAGTTCCCAGCACAATATGACTTCTTCTGAGGGGTGTAGTGGAGGAATAAGTGGCTGGAAGTCAAAGCTGTGAGTCCTACAGTAACTTATACCTTGAAATATGTGTTAGCATGCAGAATGCATTTATCCACAACATTAACGTCCTGCCTCAGTGACACTGGCACATATACATGATAATAAAGTACCACCTACAATGTGGCAGATGGGTATTGTAGTGCTGGTGGAGAGGGATCATCATCATTTATTGCACACGCTGCAACAACCATTACTGCACTCAGTTACTGAACTACCACTTTACTCCCACGTCCCTGCACCGCTCCACCTTTCCCCCTCCTGCTTGTGCAATTGATGGACATTACTCAACTGCTGTGTGTGTTTTTCCTCTCTACAGAACACAACTGATGGAGTGTGACGTTTTGTCTTGGCCCTCAACACAATTCTCAATGTCGTCTGCTGTCTATCAAGTCTGTCTCAGTCACACAGCTCCCAGTCAGCTGTCTAATATATTGATTTGTTTAATTATTTATGTTTATATATATTATTTTTAAGTTGTCCACCCTATCTTCACAGTTAGTCCCAAAATCCTATATAATAATTCGCTAGGATGTTTGTCACGATGCAGTCATGCCCAGTAGAGACATCACATGTCCGGACAGTCTCTACTGCTCATGATTGCATCGCGTGACTGAGGCGACGCAAGACTGCATAGCATGGAGCAGTAAGGTAGCATTCACTGCATTGCATACCCCTCTGGCATTCAAACAGTTAACATTGCTCGGATCTTGGCACGTGTACACTGGCTTTTACACTAATATATATATATATATATATATATAAAACGTACGTATCCTTTCACTGCACTGCCCACCCCTATAGTCCGGACCAGCAACTAATGCAGTGTGATGCAGGGGAAAGGGGCGGGAGAGGGGATCCTCTCTGATTAAATTGCAGTTGAAATACAAGCCTGTTACTATTGAAATATAGCGCTATGTGCTACAAATACAATAGAGACGAC
Organism: Rhinophrynus dorsalis; assembly: GCA_037306005.1. Taxonomy (NCBI): domain Eukaryota; kingdom Metazoa; phylum Chordata; class Amphibia; order Anura; family Rhinophrynidae; genus Rhinophrynus; species Rhinophrynus dorsalis. Next base: position 51,832 of record JBBDGT010000037.1, on the reverse strand, counting down.
TGGGAGCTACACTTTATTATAAGTATTACTATCCCTTTAAATTAAAGGACGGACTTGTAATCTCCCCTCCCCTCTGCATCAGTGATGTGAATTAGAAAGTCAGAGTGCAGCCCCTGTACAGAGCACACCTCTCTGTATAATTGTACTGAGTATCTACACACTGATACTGATCACACCGCTCTTTATAATGGTACTGATATCTACACACTGATACTGATCACACTGCTCTGTATAATGGTACTGAGTATCTACACACTTATACTGATCACACCGCTCTGTATAATGGTACTGAGTATCTACACACTGATACTGATCACACCGCTCTGTTTAATGGTCCTGAGTATCTACACACTGATACTGATCACACCTCTAGTATATGCACACTGATACTGATCACACCGCTCTGTATAATGGTACTGAGTATCTACACACTGATACTGATCACACCGCTCTGTATAATGGTACTGAGTATCTACACACTGATACTGATCACACTGCACTGTATAATGGTACTTATTATCTACACACTGATACTGATCACACTGTTCTGTATAATGGTACTGATATCTACACACTGATACTGATCACACTGTTCTGTATAATGATACTGAGTATCTACACACTGATACTGATCACACCACTCTGTATAATGGTACTGAGTATCTACATACTGATACTGATCACACTGCTCTGTATAATTGTACTGAATATCTACACACTGATACTGATCACGCCGCTCTGTATAATGGTACTGAGTATCTACACACTGATACTGATCACGCCGCTCTGTATAATGGTACTGAGTATCTACACACTGATACTGATCACGCCGCTCTGTATAATGGTACTGAGTATCTACACACTGATACTGATCACACTGCTCTGTATAATGGTACTGAGTATCTACACACTGATACTGATCACACCTCTCTGTATAATGGTACTGAGTATCTACACACTGATACTGATCACACTGCTCTGTATAATGGTACTGAGTATCTACACACTGATACTGATCACACTGCTCTGTATAATGGTACTGAGTATCTACACACTGATACTGATCACACCGCTCTGTATAATGGTACTGAGTATCTACACACTGATACTGATCACACTGCACTGTATAATGGTACTTATTATCTACACACTGATACTGATCACACTGTTCTGTATAATGGTACTGATATCTACACACTGATACTGATCACACTGTTATGTATAATGATACTGAGTATCTACACACTGATACTGATCACACCACTCTGTATAATGGTACTGAGTATCTACATACTGATACTGATCACACTGCTCTGTATAATTGTACTGAATATCTACACACTGATACTGATCACGCCGCTCTGTATAATGGTACTGAGTATCTACACACTGATACTGATCACGCCGCTCTGTATAATGGTACTGAGTATCTACACACTGATACTGATCACGCCGCTCTGTATAATGGTACTGAGTATCTACACACTGATACTGATCACACTGCTCTGTATAATGGTACTGAGTATCTACACACTGATACTGATCACACCTCTCTGTATAATGGTACTGAGTATCTACACACTGATACTGATCACACCGCTCTGTATAATGGTACTGAGTATCTACACACTGATACTGATCACACTGCTCTGTATAATGGTACTGAGTATCTACACACTGATACTGATCACACCGCTCTGTATAATGGTACTGAGTATCTACACTCTGATACTGATCACACTGCTCTGTATAATGGTACTGAGTATCTACACACTGATACTGATCACACCACTCTGTATAATGGTACTGAGTATCTACATACTGATACTGATCACACTGCTCTGTATAATTGTACTGAATATCTACACACTGATACTGATCACACCGCTCTGTATAATGGTACTGAATATCTACACACTGATACTGATCACACAACTCTGTATAATGGTACTGAGTATCTACACACTGATACTGATACTGATCACGCCGATCTGTATAGTGGCACTGAGTATCTACACACTGATACTGATCACGCCGCTCTGTATAGTGGCACTGAGTATGTACACACTGATACTGATCACGCCGCTCTGCATAGTGGCACTGAGTATCTACACACTGATACTGATCACGCCGCTCTGTATAGTGGCACTGAGTATCTACACACTGATACTGATCACACCGCTCTGTATAGTGGCAATGAGTATCTACACACTGATACTGATCACGCCGCTCTGTATAGTGGCACTGAGTATCTACACACTGATACTGATCACGCCGCTCTGTAGAATGGCACTGAGTATCTACACACTGATACTGATCACACCCCTCTGTATAATGGTAGTGAGTATCTACACACTGATACTGATCACACCGCTCTGTAGAATGGCACTGAGTATCTACACACTGATACTGATCACACCCCTCTGTATAATGGTACTGAGTATGTACACAATGATACTGATCACACCCCTCTGTATAATGGCACTGAGTATCTACACACTGATACTGATCACACCGCTCTGTATAATGGTACTGAGTATCTACACACTGATACTGATCACACCGCTCTGTATAATGGTACTGATATCTACACACTGATACTGATCACACCGCTCTGTATAATGGTACTGAGTATCTACACACTGATACTGATCACACCGCTCTGTATAATGGTACTGATATCTACACACTGATACTGATCACACCGCTCTGTATAATGGTACTGAGTATCTACACACTGATACTGATCACACCGCTCTGTATAATGGTACTGATATCTACACACTGATACTGATCACACCTCTCTGTATAATGGTACTGAGTATCTACACACTGATACTGATCACACCGCTCTGTATAATGGTACTGATATCTACACACTGGTACTGATCACACCGCTCTGTATAATGGTACTGAGTATCTACACACTGATACTGATCACACCGCTCTGTATAATGGTACTGAGTATCTACACACTGATACTGATCGCACCGCTCTGTATAATGGTACTGCGTATCTACACACTGATACTGATCACACCGCTCTGTATAATGGTACTGAGTATCTACACACTGATACTGATTACACTGCTCTGTATAATGGTACTGAGTATCTACACACTGATACTGATCACACTGTACCGTATAATAGTACTGAGTATCTACACACTGATACTGATCACACTGCTCTGTATAATGGTACTGAGTATCTACACACTGATACTGATCACACCGCTCTGTATAATGGTACTGAGTATCTACACACTGATACTGATCACACCGCTGTGTATAATGGTACTGATATCTACACACTGATACTGATCACACCACTCTGTATAATACTACTGAGTATCTACACACTGATACTGATCACGTTGCTCTGTATAATGGTACTGAGTATCTACACACTGATACTGATCACACTGCACTGTATAATGGTACTGAGTATCTACACACTGATACTGATCACACTGCTCTGTATAATGGTGCTGATTATCTACACACTGATACTGATCGCACCGCTCTGTAAAATGGTACTGAGTATCTACACTCTGATACTGATCACACTGCTCTGTATAATGGTACTGAGTATCTACACACTGATACTGATCACACAACTCTGTATAATGGTACTGAGTATCTACACACTGATACTGATACTGATCACGCCGCTCTGTATAGTGGCACTGAGTATCTACACACTGATACTGATCACGCCGCTCTGTATAGTGGCACTGAGTATGTACACACTGATACTGATCACGCCGCTCTGTATAGTGGCACTGAGTATCTACACACTGATACTGATCACGCCGCTCTGTATAGTGGCACTGAGTATCTACACACTGATACTGATCACGCCGCTCTGTATAGTGGCAATGAGTATCTACAAACTGATACTGATCACACCGCTCTGTATAATGGTACTGATATCTACACACTGATACTGATCACACCGCTCTGTATAATGGTACTGAGTATCTACACACTGATACTGATCACACCGCTCTGTATAATGGTACTGAGTATCTACACACTGATACTGATCACACCGCTCTGTATAATGGTACTGAGTATCTACACACTGATACTGATCACACCGCTCTGTATAATGGTACTGATATCTACACACTGATACTGATCACACCGCTGTGTATAATGGTACTGAGTATCTACACTCTGATACTGATCACACCTCTCTGTATAATGGTACTGAGTATCTACACACTGATACTGATCACACCGCTCTGTATAATGGTACTGAGTATCTACACATTGATACTGATTACACTGCTCTGTATAATGGTACTGAGTATCTACACACTGATACTGATCACACTGTACCGTATAATAGTACTGAGTATCTACACACTGATACTGATCACACTGCTCTGTATAATGGTACTGATATCTACACACTGATACTGATCACACTGCACTGTATAATGGTACTGAGTATCTACACACTGATACTGATCACACCGCTCTGTATAATGGTACTGAGTATCTACACACTGATACTGATCACACGGCTCTGTATAATAGTACTGAGTATCTACACACTGATACTGATCACATTGCTTTGTATAATGGTACTGAGTATCTACACACTGATACTGATCACACCGCTCTGTATAATGGTACTGAGTATCTACACACTGATACTGATCACACCGCTCTGTATAATGGTACTGAGTATCTACACACTGATACTGATCACACCGCACTGTATAATGGAACTGATTATCTACACACTGATACTGATCGCACTGCTCTGTATAACGGTACTGAGTATCTACACACTGATACTGATCACACCGCTCTGTATAATGGTACTGATATCTACACACTGATACTGATCACACGGCTCTGTATAATAGTACTGAGTATCTACACACTGATACTGATCACATTGCTCTGTATAATGGTACTGAGTATCTACACACTGATACTGATCACACCGCTCTGTATAATGGTACTGAGTATCTACACACTGATACTGATCACACCGCTCTGTATAATGGTACTGAGTATCTACACACTGATACTGATCACACCGCACTGTATAATGGATCTGATTATCTACACACTGATACTGATCGCACCGCTCTGTATAACGGTACTGAGTATCTACACACTGATACTGATCACACCGCTCTGTATAATGGTACTGATATCTACACACTGATACTGATCACACCGCTCTGTATAATGGTACTGAGTATCTACACACTGATACTGATCACGCCGCTCTGTAGAATGGCACTGAGTATCTACACACTGATACTGATCACACCGCTCTGTAGAATGGCACTGAGTATCTACACACTGATACTGATCACACCCCTCTGTATAATGGTACTGAGTATGTACACAATGATACTGATCACACCCCTCTGTATAATGGCACTGAGTATCTACACACTGATACTGATCACACCGCTCTGTATAATGGTACTGAGTATCTACACACTGATACTGATCACACCGCTCTGTATAATGGTACTGATATCTACACACTGATACTGATCACACCGCTCTGTATAATGGTACTGAGTATCTACACACTGATACTGATCACACCGCTCTGTATAATGGTACTGATATCTACACACTGATACTGATCACACCTCTCTGTATAATGGTACTGAGTATCTACACACTGATACTGATCACACCGCTCTGTATAATGGTACTGATATCTACACACTGATACTGATCACACCGCTCTGTATAATGGTACTGAGTATCTACACACTGATACTGATCACACCGCTCTGTATAATGGTAATGAGTATCTACACACTGATACTGATCACACTGCTCTGTATAATGGTACTGAGTATCTACACACTGATACTGATCGCACCGCTCTGTATAATGGTACTGCGTATCTACACACTGATACTGATCACACCGCTCTGTATAATGGTACTGAGTATCTACACACTGATACTGATTACACTGCTCTGTATAATGGTACTGAGTATCTACACACTGATACTGATCACACTGTACCGTATAATAGTACTGAGTATCTACACACTGATACTGATCACACTGCTCTGTATAATGGTACTGAGTATCTACACACTGATACTGATCACACCGCTCTGTATAATGGTACTGAGTATCTACACACTGATACTGATCACACCGCTGTGTATAATGGTACTGATATCTACACACTGATACTGATCACACCACTCTGTATAATACTACTGAGTATCTACACACTGATACTGATCACGTTGCTCTGTATAATGGTACTGAGTATCTACACACTGATACTGATCACACTGCACTGTATAATGGTACTGAGTATCTACACACTGATACTGATCACACTGCTCTATATAATGGTGCTGATTATCTACACACTGATACTGATCGCACCGCTCTGTAAAATGGTACTGAGTATCTACACTCTGATACTGATCACACTGCTCTGTATAATGGTACTGAGTATCTACACACTGATACTGATCACACCACTCTGTATAATGGTACTGAATATCTACACACTGATAGTGATCACACAACTCTGTATAATGGTACTGAGTATCTACACACTGATACTGATACTGATCACGCCGCTCTGTATAGTGGCACTGAGTATCTACACACTGATACTGATCACGCCGCTCTGTATAGTGGCACTGAGTATGTACACACTGATACTGATCACGCCGCTCTGTATAGTGGCACTGAGTATCTACACACTGATACTGATCACGCCGCTCTGTATAGTGGCACTGAGTATCTACACACTGATACTGATCACGCCGCTCTGTATAGTGGCAATGAGTATCTACAAACTGATACTGATCACACCGCTCTGTATAATGGTACTGATATCTACACACTGATACTGATCACACCGCTCTGTATAATGGTACTGAGTATCTACACACTGATACTGATCACACCGCTCTGTATAATGGTACTGAGTATCTACACACTGATACTGATCACACCGCTCTGTATAATGGTACTGAGTATCTACACACTGATACTGATCACACCGCTCTGTATAATGGTACTGATATCTACACACTGATACTGATCACACCGCTGTGTATAATGGTACTGAGTATCTACACTCTGATACTGATCACACCTCTCTGTATAATGGTACTGAGTATCTACACACTGATACTGATCACACCGCTCTGTATAATGGTACTGAGTATCTACACATTGATACTGATTACACTGCTCTGTATAATGGTACTGAGTATCTACACACTGATACTGATCACACTGTACCGTATAATAGTACTGAGTATCTACACACTGATACTGATCACACTGCTCTGTATAATGGTACTGAGATCTACACACTGATACTGATCACACTGCACTGTATAATGGTACTGAGTATCTACACACTGATACTGATCACACCGCTCTGTATAATGGTACTGAGTATCTACACACTGATACTGATCACACGGCTCTGTATAATAGTACTGAGTATCTACACACTGATACTGATCACATTGCTCTGTATAATGGTACTGAGTATCTACACACTGATACTGATCACACCGCTCTGTATAATGGTACTGAGTATCTACACACTGATACTGATCACACCGCTCTGTATAATGGTACTGAGTATGTACACACTGATACTGATCGCACTGCTCTGTATAACGGTACTGAGTATCTACACACTGATACTGATCACACCGCTCTGTATAATGGTACTGATATCTACACACTGATACTGATCACACGGCTCTGTATAATAGTACTGAGTATCTACACACTGATACTGATCACATTGCTCTGTATAATGGTACTGAGTATCTACACACTGATACTGATCACACCGCTCTGTATAATGGTACTGAGTATCTACACACTGATACTGATCACACCGCTCTGTATAATGGTACTGAGTATCTACACACTGATACTGATCACACCGCACTGTATAATGGATCTGATTATCTACACACTGATACTGATCGCACCGCTCTGTATAACGGTACTGAGTATCTACACACTGATACTGATCACACCGCTCTGTATAATGGTACTGATATCTACACACTGATACTGATCACACCGCTCTGTATAATGGTACTGAGTATCTACACACTGATACTGATCACGCCGCTCTGTAGAATGGCACTAAGTATCTACACACTGATACTGATCACACCGCTCTGTAGAATGGCACTGAGTATCTACACACTGATACTGATCACACCGCTCTGTATAATGGTACTGAGTATCTACACACTGATACTGATCACACTGCTCTGTATAATGGCTCTGAATATCTACACACTGATACTGATCACATCGCTCTGTATAATGGTACTGAGTATGTACACAATGATACTGATCACACCCCTCTGTATAATGGTACTGATATCTACACACTGATACTGATCACACCGCTCTGTATAATGGTACTGAGTATCTACACACTGATACTGATCACATCGCTCTGTATAATGGTACTGAGTATCTACACACTGATACTGATCACACCGCTCTGTATAATGGTACTGAGTATCTACACACTGATACTGATCACACCGCTCTGTATAATGGTACTGATATCTACACACTGATACTGATCACACCGCTCTGTATAATGGTACTGAGTATCTACACACTGATACTGATCACACCGCTCTGTATAATGGTACTGATATCTACACACTGATACTGATCACACCGCTCTGTATAATGGTACTGAGTATCTACACACTGATACTGATCACACCGCTCTGTATAATGGTACTGATATCTACACACTGATACTGATCACACCTCTCTGTATAATGGTACTGAGTATCTACACACTGATACTGATCACACCGCTCTGTATAATGGTACTGATATCTACACACTGATACTGATCACACCGCTCTGTATAATGGTACTGAGTATCTACACACTGATACTGATCACACCGCTCTGTATAATGGTAATGAGTATCTACACACTGATACTGATCACACCGCTCTGTATAATGGTACTGAGTATCTACACACTGATACTGATCACACCACTCTGTATAATGGTACTGAATATCTACACACTGATAGTGATCACACAACTCTGTATAATGGTACTGAGTATCTACACACTGATACTGATACTGATCACGCCGCTCTGTATAGTGGCACTGAGTATCTACACACTGATACTGATCACGCCGCTCTGTATAGTGGCACTGAGTATGTACACACTGATACTGATCACGCCGCTCTGTATAGTGGCACTGAGTATCTACACACTGATACTGATCACGCCGCTCTGTATAGTGGCACTGAGTATCTACACACTGATACTGATCACGCCGCTCTGTATAGTGGCAATGAGTATCTACAAACTGATACTGATCACACCGCTCTGTATAATGGTACTGATATCTACACACTGATACTGATCACACCGCTCTGTATAATGGTACTGAGTATCTACACACTGATACTGATCACACCGCTCTGTATAATGGTACTGAGTATCTACACACTGATACTGATCACACCGCTCTGTATAATGGTACTGAGTATCTACACACTGATACTGATCACACCGCTCTGTATAATGGTACTGATATCTACACACTGATACTGATCACACCGCTGTGTATAATGGTACTGAGTATCTACACTCTGATACTGATCACACCTCTCTGTATAATGGTACTGAGTATCTACACACTGATACTGATCACACCGCTCTGTATAATGGTACTGAGTATCTACACATTGATACTGATTACACTGCTCTGTATAATGGTACTGAGTATCTACACACTGATACTGATCACACTGTACCGTATAATAGTACTGAGTATCTACACACTGATACTGATCACACTGCTCTGTATAATGGTACTGAGATCTACACACTGATACTGATCACACTGCACTGTATAATGGTACTGAGTATCTACACACTGATACTGATCACACCGCTCTGTATAATGGTACTGAGTATCTACACACTGATACTGATCACACGGCTCTGTATAATAGTACTGAGTATCTACACACTGATACTGATCACATTGCTCTGTATAATGGTACTGAGTATCTACACACTGATACTGATCACACCGCTCTGTATAATGGTACTGAGTATCTACACACTGATACTGATCACACCGCTCTGTATAATGGTACTGAGTATGTACACACTGATACTGATCGCACTGCTCTGTATAACGGTACTGAGTATCTACACACTGATACTGATCACACCGCTCTGTATAATGGTACTGATATCTACACACTGATACTGATCACACGGCTCTGTATAATAGTACTGAGTATCTACACACTGATACTGATCACATTGCTCTGTATAATGGTACTGAGTATCTACACACTGATACTGATCACACCGCTCTGTATAATGGTACTGAGTATCTACACACTGATACTGATCACACCGCTCTGTATAATGGTACTGAGTATCTACACACTGATACTGATCACACCGCACTGTATAATGGATCTGATTATCTACACACTGATACTGATCGCACCGCTCTGTATAACGGTACTGAGTATCTACACACTGATACTGATCACACCGCTCTGTATAATGGTACTGATATCTACACACTGATACTGATCACACCGCTCTGTATAATGGTACTGAGTATCTACACACTGATACTGATCACGCCGCTCTGTAGAATGGCACTAAGTATCTACACACTGATACTGATCACACCGCTCTGTAGAATGGCACTGAGTATCTACACACTGATACTGATCACACCGCTCTGTATAATGGTACTGAGTATCTACACACTGATACTGATCACACTGCTCTGTATAATGGCTCTGAATATCTACACACTGATACTGATCACATCGCTCTGTATAATGGTACTGAGTATGTACACAATGATACTGATCACACCCCTCTGTATAATGGTACTGATATCTACACACTGATACTGATCACACCGCTCTGTATAATGGTACTGAGTATCTACACACTGATACTGATCACATCGCTCTGTATAATGGTACTGAGTATCTACACACTGATACTGATCACACCGCTCTGTATAATGGTACTGAGTATCTACACACTGATACTGATCACACCGCTCTGTATAATGGTACTGATATCTACACACTGATACTGATCACACCGCTCTGTATAATGGTACTGAGTATCTACACACTGATACTGATCACACCGCTCTGTATAATGGTACTGATATCTACACACTGATACTGATCACACCGCTCTGTATAATGGTACTGAGTATCTACACACTGATACTGATCACACCGCTCTGTATAATGGTACTGATATCTACACACTGATACTGATCACACCTCTCTGTATAATGGTACTGAGTATCTACACACTGATACTGATCACACCGCTCTGTATAATGGTACTGATATCTACACACTGATACTGATCACACCGCTCTGTATAATGGTACTGAGTATCTACACACTGATACTGATCACACCGCTCTGTATAATGGTAATGAGTATCTACACACTGATACTGATCACACCGCTCTGTATAATGGTACTGAGTATCTACACACTGATACTGATCGCACCGCTCTGTATAATGGTACTGCGTATCTACACACTGATACTGATCACACCGCTCTGTATAATGGTACTGAGTATCTACACACTGATACTGATTACACTGCTCTGTATAATGGTACTGAGTATCTACACACTGATACTGATCACACTGTACCGTATAATAGTACTGAGTATCTACACACTGATACTGATCACACTGCTCTGTATAATGGTACTGAGTATCTACACACTGATACTGATCACACCGCTCTGTATAATGGTACTGAGTATCTACACACTGATACTGATCACACCGCTGTGTATAATGGTACTGATATCTACACACTGATACTGATCACACCACTCTGTATAATACTACTGAGTATCTACACACTGATACTGATCACGTTGCTCTGTATAATGGTACTGAGTATCTACACACTGATACTGATCACACTGCACTGTATAATGGTACTGAGTATCTACACACTGATACTGATCACACTGCTCTATATAATGGTGCTGATTATCTACACACTGATACTGATCGCACCGCTCTGTAAAATGGTACTGAGTATCTACACTCTGATACTGATCACACTGCTCTGTATAATGGTACTGAGTATCTACACACTGATACTGATCACACCACTCTGTATAATGGTACTGAATATCTACACACTGATACTGATCACACAACTCTGTATAATGGTACTGAGTATCTACACACTGATACTGATACTGATCACGCCGCTCTGTATAGTGGCACTGAGTATCTACACACTGATACTGATCACGCCGCTCTGTATAGTGGCACTGAGTATGTACACACTGATACTGATCACGCCGCTCTGTATAGTGGCACTGAGTATCTACACACTGATACTGATCACGCCGCTCTGTATAGTGGCACTGAGTATCTACACACTGATACTGATCACGCCGCTCTGTATAGTGGCAATGAGTATCTACAAACTGATACTGATCACACCGCTCAGTATAATGGTACTGATATCTACACACTGATACTGATCACACCGCTCTGTATAATGGTACTGAGTATCTACACACTGATACTGATCACACCGCTCTGTATAATGGTACTGAGTATCTACACACTGATACTGATCACACCGCTCTGTATAATGGTACTGAGTATCTACACACTGATACTGATCACACCGCTCTGTATAATGGTACTGATATCTACACACTGATACTGATCACACCGCTGTGTATAATGGTACTGAGTATCTACACTCTGATACTGATCACACCTCTCTGTATAATGGTACTGAGTATCTACACACTGATACTGATCACACCGCTCTGTATAATGGTACTGAGTATCTACACATTGATACTGATTACACTGCTCTGTATAATGGTACTGAGTATCTACACACTGATACTGATCACACTGTACCGTATAATAGTACTGAGTATCTACACACTGATACTGATCACACTGCTCTGTATAATGGTACTGAGATCTACACACTGATACTGATCACACTGCACTGTATAATGGTACTGAGTATCTACACACTGATACTGATCACACCGCTCTGTATAATGGTACTGAGTATCTACACACTGATACTGATCACACGGCTCTGTATAATAGTACTGAGTATCTACACACTGATACTGATCACATTGCTCTGTATAATGGTACTGAGTATCTACACACTGATACTGATCACACCGCTGTGTATAATGGTACTGAGTATCTACACTCTGATACTGATCACACCTCTCTGTATAATGGTACTGAGTATCTACACACTGATACTGATCACACCGCTCTGTATAATGGTACTGAGTATCTACACATTGATACTGATTACACTGCTCTGTATAATGGTACTGAGTATCTACACACTGATACTGATCACACTGTACCGTATAATAGTACTGAGTATCTACACACTGATACTGATCACACTGCTCTGTATAATGGTACTGAGATCTACACACTGATACTGATCACACTGCACTGTATAATGGTACTGAGTATCTACACACTGATACTGATCACACCGCTCTGTATAATGGTACTGAGTATCTACACACTGATACTGATCACACGGCTCTGTATAATAGTACTGAGTATCTACACACTGATACTGATCACATTGCTCTGTATAATGGTACTGAGTATCTACACACTGATACTGATCACACCGCTCTGTATAATGGTACTGAGTATCTACACACTGATACTGATCACACCGCTCTGTATAATGGTACTGAGTATCTACACACTGATACTGATCACACTGCACTGTATAATGGTACTGAGTATCTACACACTGATACTGATCACACCGCACTGTATAATGGAACTGATTATCTACACACTGATACTGATCGCACCGCTCTGTATAACGGTACTGAGTATATACACACTGATACTGATCACACCGCTCTGTATAATGGTACTGATATCTACACACTGATACTGATCACACCGCTCTGTATAATGGTACTGAGTATCTACACACTGATACTGATCACACCGCTCTGTATAATGGTACTGAGTATCTACACACTGATACTGATCACACTGCTCTGTAGAATGATACTGAGTATCTACACACTTATATTGATCACACTGTACTGTATAATGGTACTGAGTATCTACACACTGATACTGATCAAACTGCACTGTATAATGGTACTGATTATCTACACAATGATACTGATCAAACTGCACTGTATAATAGTACTGAGTATCTACACACTGATACTGATCACACTGTACTGTATAATGGTACTGAGTATCTACACACTGATACTGATCAAACTGCACTGTATAATAGTATTGAGTATCTACACACTGATACTGATCAAACTGCACTGTATAATGGTATTGAGTATCTACACAATGATACTGATCACACCGCTCTGTATAATGGTACTGAGTATCTACACACTGATACTGATCACACCGCTCTGTATAATGGTACTGAGTATCTACACACTGATACTGATCACACTGCTCTGTAGAATGATACTGAGTATCTACACACTTATATTGATCACACTGTACTGTATAATGGTACTGAGTATCTACACACTGATACTGATCAAACTGCACTGTATAATAGTACTGAGTATCTACACACTGATACTGATCACACTGTACTGTATAATGGTACTGAGTATCTACACACTGATACTGATCAAACTGCACTGTATAATAGTATTGAGTATCTACACACTGATACTGATCAAACTGCACTGTATAATGGTATTGAGTATCTACACAATGATACTGATCACACCGCTCTGTATAATGGTACTGAGTATCTACACACTGATACTGATCACACCGCTCTGTATAATGGTACTGAGTATCTACACACTGATACTGATCACACTGCTCTGTAGAATGATACTGAGTATCTACACACTTATATTGATCACACTGTACTGTATAATGGTACTGAGTATCTACACACTGATACTGATCAAACCGCACTGTATAATGGTACTGAGTATCTACACAATGATACTGATCAAACTGCACTGTATAATAGTACTGAGTATCTACACACTGATACTGATCACACTGTACTGTATAATGGTACTGAGTATCTACACACTGATACTGATCAAACTGCACTGTATAATGGTACTGAGTATCTACACACTGATACTGATCACATTGCTCTGTATAATGGTACTGAGTATCTACACACTGATACTGATCACACTGCACTGTATAATGGTACTGAGTATCTACACACTGATACTGATCACACTGCACTGTATAATGGTACTGATTATCTACACACTGATACTGATCGCACCGCTCTGTATAATGGTACTGATAATCTACACACTGATACTGATCACACCGCTCTGTATAATGGTACTGAGTATCTACACACTGATACTGATCACACCGCTCTGTATAATGGTACTGAGTATCTACACACTGATACTGATCACACTGCTCTTTAGAATGATACTGAGTATCTACACACTTATACTGATCAAACTGCACTGTATAATGGTACTGAGTATCTACACAATGATACTGATCAAACTGCACTTTATAATAGTACTGAGTATCTACACACTGATACTGATCACACTGTACTGTATAATGGTACTGAGTATCTACACAATGATACTGATCAAACTGCACTGTATAATAGTACTGAGTATCTACACACTGATACTGATCAAACTGCACTGTATAATGGTATTGAGTATCTACACAATGATACTGATCACACCGCTCTGTATAATCGTACTGAGTATCTACACACTGATACTGATCACACTGCTCTGTATAATGGTACTGAGTATCTACACACTGATACTGATCACATCACTCTGTATAATGGTACTGAGTATCTACACACTGATACTGATCACATCACTCTGTATAATGGTACTGAGTATCTACACACTGATACTGATCACACCGCTCTGTATAATGGTACTGAGTATCTACACACTGATACTGATCACACCGCTCTGTATAATGGTACTGAGTATCTACACACTGATACTGATCACACTGCTCTGTATAATGGTACTGATATCTACACACTGATACTGATCACACCGCTCTGTATAATGGTACTCAGTATCTACACACTGATACTGATCACACTGCTCTGTAGAATGGTACTGATATCTACACACTGATACTGATCACACTGCTCTGTATGATGGTACTGAGTATCTATACACTGATACCGATCACACTGCTCTGTATAATGGTACTGAGTATCTACACACTGATACTGATCACACCGCTCTGTATAATGGTACTGAGTATCTACACACTGATACTGATCACACCGCTCTGTATAATGGTACTGAGTATCTACACACTGATACTGATCACACTGCTCTGTAGAATGGTACTGATATCTACACACTGATACTGATCACACTGCTCTGTATGATGGTACTGAGTATCTATACACTGATACCGATCACACTGCTCTGTATAATGGTACTGAGTATCAACACACTGATATTGATCACACCGCTCTGTATAATGGTACTGAGTATCTACACACTGATACTGATCACACTGCTCTGTAGAATGATACTGAGTATCTACACACTTATATTGATCACACTGTACTGTATAATGGTACTGAGTATCTACACACTGATACTGATCAAACTGCACTGTATAATGGTACTGAGTATCTACACAATGATACTGATCAAACTGCACTGTATAATAGTACTGAGTATCTACACACTGATACTGATCACACTGTACTGTATAATGGTACTGAGTATCTACACACTGATACTGATCAAACTGCACTGTATAATGGTACTGAGTATCTACACAATGATACTGATCAAACTGCACTGTATAATAGTATTGAGTATCTACACACTGATACTGATCAAACTGCACTGTATAATGGTATTGAGTATCTACACAATGATACTGATCACACCGCTCTGTATAATGGTACTGAGTATCTACACACTGATACTGATCACACTGCTCTGTATAATGGTACTGAGTATCTACACACTGATACTGATTACTCTGCATTGTATAATGGTACTGAGTATCTACACACTGATACTGATCACATCACTCTGTATAATGGTACTGAGTATCTACACACTGATACTGATCACACCGCTCTGTATAATGGTACTGAGTATCTACACACTGATACTGATCACACCGCTCTGTATAATGGTACTGAGTATCTACACACTGATACTGATCACACTGCTCTGTATAATGGTACTGATATCTACACACTGATACTGATCACACCGCTCTGTATAATGGTACTGAGTATCTACACACTGATACTGATCACACTGCTCTGTATAATGTTACTGATATCTACACACTGATACTGATCACACTGCTCTGTATAATGGTACTGATATCTACACACCGATACTGATCACACCGCTCTGTATTATGGTACTGAGTATCTACACACTGATACTGATCACACCGCTCTGTATAATGGTACTGAGTATCTACACACTGATACTGATCACACCGCTCTGTATAGTGGCACTGAGTATCTACACACTGATACTGATCACACCGCTCTGTATAATGGTACTGAGTATCTACACACTGATACTGATCACACCTCTCTGTATAATGGTAATGAGTATCTACACACTGATACTGATCACACCGCTCTGTATAATGGTACTGAGTATCTACACACTGATACTGATCACACCACTCTGTATAATGGTACTGAGTATCTACACACTGATACTGATCACACCGCTCTGTATAATGGTACTGAGTATCTACACACTGATACTGATCACACCGCTCTGTATAATGGTACTGAGTATCTACACACTGATACTGATCACACCGCTCTGTATAATGGTACTGATATCTACACACTGATACTGATCACACCGCTCTGTATAATGGTACTGATATCTACACACTGATACTGATCACACCGCTCTGTATAATGGTACTGAGTATCTACTAGCGTGGGAGGTTAAGGCAAGTGGACATATGCGGATGGGTTTGTACATTCACCAGGGTCAAAATAAAGTGTCATATTCAACAGAAATACAGTTATAACAGTTTCCACTTATAAAAGCCAAAATAGCTTCAGGAAACAGCAAATCCCCCTGATAAGGGAACCACAGGGTGAGTCGGACATCTTTAGCTTCAGCACCAGAAAGACGGCACCCAGAGGCACCGCTACTGTCATTACAGAGCACCAGCCTGTGTCTGGTAAGTACATACAAATATATACACACGCATACATACAAACATGCTCATACACACAACCCTTACACACACACAGACACACTCATACACACACTCATGCTCTCAAACACAATCATATATGTATATTATATATACAAACACAGGCACACACATATACATACACACAAACACACTCATATACACACTCACAGACAAAAGCATAATGCACAGCTAAGTACCCCCTCATGCACACACAAACACACACAGATACACTCAGACATACATCCCTACACACTCATATATACAAACACACACAGACACACATATACATATAAACTCAGATACATAGAGACATTCATACATTCACAAACACACATAAACATGGAGACACACACTGAAGCATACACACACTCATATGTACACACATATACTCACGTATACATATAATACACAAATATGTGCACATATACTTTCTATACTTTCTTGAACACTGCAATACATAAACATTTTAAGACATAGACATTCTTTTATAGAACATGTAATCTATAAAGCACAGCATATAACATATATATATAGCAAAATAATGGGAGGCAACACCAGTGGGACTTTTAAACAAGACTTTAATATAGCAAAAAGGGTACAGAAACTGAAGCTGACTCCCATTGTTCTTGCTACACATCTTCTTTTTGAGGACTGTGCACCTGGGCCATTGTATTTTGAAGAGTAAGTGTTTATCCTTGTAAATATATATATATATATATATATATATATATATATATATATATCATTATATAATATAAAGCTAGAATGTTTGTCTGATGCAGTCATGCGCAGTAGAGACTGCCCAAACGCACAGAATGTTGGGAGTTCTGTGCTGGGAGCGTTCTGTACGAAATGCGGGGAGTTCTGTGCTGGGAGCATTCTGTGCGTAATGCTGCGAGTTCTGTGTTGGGAGCGTTCTGTGCGGAATGCTGGGAGTTCTGTGCTGGGAGCATTCTGTACGGAATGCTGGGAGTTCTGTGTTGGGAGCGTTCTGTGCAGAATGCTGGGAGTTCTGTGTTGGGAGCGTTCTGTGTAGAATGCTGGGAGTTCTGTGTTGGGAGCGTTCTGTGCGGAATGCTGGGAGTTCTGTGCTGGGAGCATTCTGTACGGAATGCTGGGAGTTCTGTGTTGGGAGCGTTCTGTGCGGAGTGCTGGGAGTTCTGTGCTGGGAGCGCTCTGTTTGGAATGCTGGGAGTTCTGCGCTGGGAGCGTTCTGTGTGGAATGCTGGGAGTTCTGTGTTGGGAGCGTTCTGTGCGGAATGCTGGGAGTTCTGTGCTGGGAGCATTCTCTGAGGAATGCTGGGAGTTCTGTGCAGGGAGCATTCTGTGCAGAACGCTGGGAGTTCTGTGCTGTGCGGAATGCTATGAGTTCTGCGCTGGGAGCGTTGTGTGCGGAATGCTGGCAGTTCTGTGCTGGGAGCATTCTGTGCTGTGCGGAATGCTGGGAGTTGTGCGCTGGGAGCGTTCTGTGCGGAATGCTGGCAGTTCTGTGCTGGGAGCGTTCTGTGCGGAATGCTGGGAGTTCTGTGCTGGGAGCGTTCTGTGCGTTCGGGCAGTCTGTACAGTGCATGACTGCATCTCGTGCGCCGCCAGTGAGGTGGCGGCAGTACACAGAGCAGGACTGGCCTCTTAATGCCCTCTGGCACTCAAAGTGTTAACATCACCCAGACCTTGGCACGTGAATACGGGCTTTTACACTAGTATATATATATATATATATATATATATATATATATATCAATAAAACATACCTTATAGAGTTCATATATTTCCTGCATGTACTGATTAACCTTTGACTTCCAACCTTTAGATAATTTTAACCTCTTCAGTGCCAGAGGGGTACGGAACGCATCGCAACACTCCCAGTTTGTTAAATTTACTTTTTCATCCAAAACCTCTGATACAGAAGAAAATGTTTTAAGGTTTTTGCGAGTTCACATTCTCTCATTATATGCATGAAATATGTTTTTAATGAGAAACCTCTAAAACAATCATTGCTTCCATCAGCGTCCAGTCTTACTATCCTAGATGCCAGAAGACAACATTTAAACATTTGTTCATCGAGTGATACCTTTCAAACATTTCAGACCAATAATCCACATTTAATATCTCTCCGGTCAGTGTTTCACACTTGCACTGACATTTCTTCTTTAAAGGGATAGTAATACTTATGGTATGAGAGATGATATCGCTCAAATTTCCCCCTCCCTCCCCCTTCCCTGACTGAACGCCGACTGCAGGAATATCTGGTATTAATTGCACCAGGTGGCTCTGCAGCATTGCCGAGATCGCGTTTATAAAAAAGAAATCTTTCACTATAACGGTCTTCTACATGCACTTGCAAACCATGCACAAAACAATCACAAACCAAGCACACATAGAAGACCGTTTCAGTGAAAGAATGCTTTTTTATAAACACGATCTCGGCTCAGCTGCAGAGCCGCCTGATGCACATAAGACTGTCGTATGACAGCTTCCCCTGCAGTCAGCGTTCAGTCAGGGAAGGGGTTGGGAGGGGGTAACTTTGAGCGCTATCATCTCTCAAACCATAAGGGTCTGAGAGAAGACACTGGGGGCAATAAGTTTCAAAGCTACAATGTGGGGATTAGTAATTTGCAAGTATTACTATCCCTTTAAATCCTTTTATATGACGTTGACAATGTGTCTCTATCACGTGATCAAAGTGTTGCCACCCAGCCGGTATTTTACCGTCAGGCCAGTAAAAAATTGGCTTCTGTCCAACGTTAAGTCTATGGAGGGAATACCATGGCCGGTATTTTTTTTTAAGAAAAAGTGGCAACCCTATGTGATTGGTGCTTTATAAATACATAGAATCTTAGATACATAGAATCTGACGGCAGATAAGAACCATTCGGCCCATCTAGTCGCCCATTTTCCTACTGTAAAAACCTCAAACCTTGTTTGGTCCTTGGTCTTGTCTTATGTTCAGTACAGGCTTATTCCTATCCCATGCATGCTTACATTCCTTCACTGTATTAACCTCTACCACTTCTACTGGTAGGCTATTCCACTAATCTACCACTTCTGCTGGTAGACTATTTCACTTATCTACCACTTCTGCTGGTAGACTATTTCACTTATCTACCACTTCTGCTGGTAGGCTATTCCACTAATCTACCACTTCTGCTGGTAGGCTATTCTACTAATCTACCACTTCTGCTGGTAGACTATTTCATTTAGCTACCACCCTCTGAGTGAAGCGATACTTTCTTACATTACGTCTAAACCTGTGTCCCTCTAGTTTTAGACTATGGCCTCTTATAAATGACTCAAAGAGAGCAATTTTTATTAACAAATACTGTCTAAGGTAACCAATAATAATTCTCTTTTCATTTGACTTATAAGGTATTATCATTTTCACTGCAACATTCATGTTAAAAGTCTCTAATTCCGTACAACAGTCTGCTATGGGTCTCCTATCTAAAGTTTGTAGCTTGCTCACTGTTTTCTACACCTCATCTGACCATAAAAACAAGTTCACATTGTTTAACACAAGCATTTTAATTTTAAATTCTCTCAAATTGTTTTTTTTTTTTTATTTTACTCTATCCAACATCTGCATAGTATTTTTGCCCTATTCAGTATACATTTAATTTCAATAAATTGTATTTTGTTTGACCGTATATAATTTAACTGTCTATTACTAATGTAAGTCTGTTCCTCGTTGATATACTATGAGATAAGGTTTATCATTCATTCTTGCACTGCTAAGTCTTGGAGGTTTGTGAGCACCAATCAAGTTGAATATTCTTGTGGTTGTAAATCATAATTTTTACCACAATAGGATGATTCCTGTAAAATACCTGTGGTAGGAGTCATCTTAATTAAATTAACTATGCCCATAAATGATAGATTTACATACTGACATTTCTGTATTTTGTTAGAGTATTTTCCATCATTGTCTTTATTGTTTCTGTAATATTTAACCCTAAACCCTTTATATATTATTTTTACCAAAGGTATTTATAATGATTCCTAATTCTCATCTCCATATATTTTAATATGATGCCTTGTCATAACATTTCTCCAAATTCTCTCGTACATCCAAATAAATTGTGCAGTATAGTGCACAGGGGACGGCTGGCAACATACGGCCCAGGGGGCAAATGCAATTAAGTGGCCCATATCTACTATCGTCCAAGCCCATTGTCCCAGCCCACCCCGTTTCCTTAATTTTAAAATTGTCCTTAATGCTGTGAATTAAAGCAAGTGATACCGCAGAGCTTACTGTTGAAATGGGGCTACATTAGTGATACTACAGTGCTTACAATTTAACCCTGTGAGTGCCAGAGAGGTACACAACACATTGCTTTTTCAATGCGTTGTGTACCCCTCTGGCACTCAAAGGGTTAAGTAAAGATAGGATAGTGATGCCATAGAGCTTGCAAGGGAAATGGATTACGCTACTAGTGCAGCTATGTTTGGATTGTAGCTCTGTAGATTCATTTCATAAGTTCTGTGATATCACTAGTGTAGCTCCATTTACAGCAGCAAGTGGGAGATTGAGTGAGGCACTGGCCCTCCAGCCCAGACACATGGCCAGACCAGGGGGCAATTGCCCCCCAGGCCAGCCCTCCCCTGATAATGCAAGGTCCTCTAATACAGACCATTAAGGCACCTGCATTAGCGTATCAATAATTTCAGGGCAGAACTCTGCTACTACGTCACATGGGCCACAGTGCCACTGCCAGCTGGTTGCGGGGCAGTCATAAGCAGTAGATACTGCCCGCTCCACGGCTGATACAGAGCTGGACGCTCCTTTGGAGCATCCAGCTCTGTATCAGCCACGGTGCAAGGCAGTCTCTACTGCGCATGACTGCGTCGTTACACACGTTTTAGAGAATTATTGTAGGTATTGGTATACAAATGATTCAAATGAAGACGGCACTCTCTGATTTTTTACAAAAGTATAAATAATGCTTTTATTAAGCCAGGTCGACGTTTCGGCCACTTCTTACTCCTTTATCAAAGTCTTGATAAAGGCCTAAGAAGTGGCCGAAACGTTGACCAGACTTAATAAAAGCATTATTTTTACGCTTTTAAAAAATCCGAGAGTGCCGTCTTCATTTGAATCATTTGAGCATATATATATATATATATATATATATATATATATATATATATATATATGTATATATACAGTAATGCACAGAAGTTTTAGACAGGTGTGAAAAAACGCTAGAAAGTAAGAATGCTTTCCATCTTTTTCTCCTACTCTCCTTCCCAACCTCGTCTCATATCTCTCTGTCTTTCCTCACTCTTCCATTCCTCACACTTCGCCCTTCTCCTTTCCTCTTCTCTTTCTCCACACTACCGTTTTGCCTTTATGGATTTCTACGCTCTTCTCTTTTCTTCTCTTTTCTTCTCTTCTCTTCTCTGCTCGTCCTTCATCTAGGGAAGACATCATTTCTCACCACTCTTGATGCCAATCCCTACTCTATTGTTTTGGAATGTCCTGTTCTAACTTGATTGTGGCTGCAAACTGCCATCATTGCTTTACTACAAGGCATCAATCTAAAGTACTGTAAATGTTTTGTCTACTTTGTCTGTATTTCTGTACAAACCTTTTCATCTCAATAAAGCTTTGAAAATAAAAAAAAAAAAGAATGCTTTCAAAAATAGACATGTTAATGGTTTATATTTATCAATTACCAAATGCATAGTGAGTGAACAGAATAAAAATCAAAATCAGCTCAATATTTGGTGTGACCAGAATGGTATGAAATGCATTGCTCTGCAGTGTACCTCTCTGACACTCAGTGGGTTAAGGAACTCGGCAGGTAGGTGAATCCAAACATCTTGGAAATCTAACTACAGTTCTTCTGTGGATTTAGGCAGCCTCGAGTGCTTCTCTCTCTCTAAGATGTTTGGAACGACCAACCTGCTGAACTCCTTAAAGGAGCAGTAAACTTTTTTATGAAATAATATATATTGTAGGGATTTTCCTATTGAGTGAAATAAGGGTACTCCCACTGGCGAGAGATTTATATTTCCAGAGTTATTACAGTTTAAACCCATGTTTTTTTTTACATTAACAGTGCCCTCTAGTGGTCAAATTCTAATTAGCTTTCCTGTTAGATTCTATTGGAGAGGAAAGTCAGAGACATACAATTCTCCATAGAATGTGATGGAAACTGCTGAGTCACTTCCTGTCAGTTAGAACTATCAGGAAGTAAACAAAGTAAATTCACTTCCTGTCAGAATTATCAGGAAGTAAACACAGTAAATTCACTTCCTGTCAGTTAGAACTAGCAGGAAGTAAACAAAGTAAATTCACTTCCTGTCAGAACTATCAGGAAGTAAACACAGTAAATTCACTTCCTGGTTATTTGAACTGTTTAAATTTTGAATAAAACATCTGACAGCGATGGGAGTGACCTTGTTTTAGTCAGCAGGAAAAGTTCTATAAAACATGTGTTTTCATAAAAAAAGTTTACTGCTCCTTTCAGAAACTGTATTCAAGTGCACCTAGAAGAATTGATGCTGTTTTGTAGGAAAAGGGTGGTCACACCACACACACACACACATATACATTCATCCATATACAATATACTCAATATGTATCTCTCTTCTTTCCATTCTTTTTCTCCCTGACATTCTTTCATTCTCTCCTTGCTCTCTCCCATTTATTTTTAATCTTATACTGCAGCAAGCCCATTTCCCTATCGTTCTTCTCATTCCATGTCTTCCAAAGTCATCTTTTTTTTTTCTCCGATATCTCTCAAATTATTGTCTTTTGAACACCTTTGAACTCTTTCTGATAATATCAATTCCTCATCCTAGTGTATCAAGACCTCTTTCTCACCATGAGACCTCTCATTTACTACTTGGTCCACATAGCCCTTTTGGCCTTTAGAGCTGCCGGCGACCCTTCCTGCACCAGTGAGAAGAACTTAGTAGCGGACAAACAGGAGACATCGTGTAGCCATCTTAAACTGACAAGCGTCCCCTTGACCAGCATACCCAAAGACACAGGAATCCTCATTTTGAAATTCAATGCCTTCAAGTCCATTTCCACCTCAACATTCAAAGATCTTCCCCTTCTGGTGGAGTTAGATGTATCTAATAATGATTTGTCTGAAATTAAGGTTGATTACCCTTTGGCTTTAGAAGACCTCAACTTGGCAAACAATTCCTTCACCAAACTCCCACTGCTTTCCTCACTTCCGAGCTTGACCAAGCTTGATATCTCCTATAATCATATCTCCAATGTGGATGACACGGCCTTCCATGACCTGAAGAACCTGAAGGAACTGTACCTACAGCACAATAAGATCAGTCAACTCTCTGAACAGGTCTGAATATTATAACCTCTCCACTAGCTTTATCTACCTAAATCGGGGTTCCTCAACTGTCACACCTCCAGCCGGTGGGAACTACAAACAGGTTGGGAATGATGAGAGATCTAGTTCCCAACAGCTGGAGGTGTGACACCTGACTACATGTGCCTGACCTATATGTACCTATCTTTTATTTCTTTATCTGTACCCATTTCTCACCCTCTCTATCTCTTTATGTCTTTATCTCTCTTCTTCTTTCTTTTTTACAGTCTCTCCCTCTTCTGTTTGTCTTCTTTTTCTGTCTGCTACCTTTAGCCACCTCTATTTTATCTTTCCTTTCTGTTCCTCTATTTATACCTTTGCATGTCTCTATCTCTTTCTATTTCATCCCCCTCTCCTCCTCTTCTTCTCGCTCTCTCTCTTTTCTATCTGTCCTCCTTCCCTCTTTCTCCTTTCTCAATCACTTTTTTTCTCTGTCTTTGTCCCTTTCTCCCCTTTCCTCCTTTTCATTCTGTTTATTTCCCGTTCCATATCTGTCTCTTTTTCTACTTCTCTCTCACTCTCTCACAAGTGGTGTTGTAAACATGTCAATATACACATCTGGAATTATTTGGTTGTGTTTCCACATATGCATCTGCAGTAAGTTAACTGTAATTCAACGGAAGACGTCTCTACAATAAAATGGGGTTAACGTATCCTAAAATACAACCTGTTATCATGTAGAAAAGTATGGTGTAACTCACAGATACTCGTCTCCATAGTTTGGGCTGGAATCTAATTCAGTTACATGTGTTGGAAATATCTCAAGGACCCAAGCTGATAAAAAGGACCATTATCATGTTCTGATAGGTACGTTCCTAACAGAGAATTCTTAGCAAAAAAAAAAAAAAAAGATGGGGTCTGAACAGTGCAGATCAAAAATGGCTCCATCATTGGGCAAGTGTGGGAGGGGGGCAGAAAACTGACTACCTCATCTAAGACTCAGCCTGGTGTTATTCCATAAGTTCTTGGGTCAAAGAAGCAGCCAACCCCCTGTGTCAATCTATCAGCTCCGGCACAGGGAGATTTTGGAGAACTGCATTTTGCAGAACAGGAAATTGAACTGTGAGACTTCAGACTTGTAGTTTAAGTCTCTCCTTGCAAGACCAGCAGGATGCTCTATAAGTCTCTTTTCAGAGCCACAACTGGGTTTATTCTGTGACTCTGGCTTTATCAGCAAGTCTTCTCCAAAGGAACATATCTTTAGAGGGTCCATTTTCCATTGTCCTTAAATTATTTAGATGCTAGCAACATCTCCAGTGCAATGATATCATTAAAGTCTAAGGAGTTAATATCTATTTAAAGATGCCCTCTACCATCCTATAAAAATGCTGGATAGAGACACTCACCTAGGAACAAATCTACTATCGAATTGAACAGGCTCTATAGGAGTGGTGTCCTACCCAGGGTGCAGTCTCTTTTATCTCACTGCTGTATTACACAGAGAGTAAATATCTCAAAGCACATCATACTGGTCTTACCAAAATGGCAGCCCCCCCACAAAGTGCCAGGCAAGTCTCCTCTGAACAAGAGAAACAGCCAACCAACCCCAGATATATAGTTTCTGCCTTGTTGAGTCTCGTCAGTGAGGTATAGCTGATCTTTCTAGGCACTGTGAGCAAGGGGTCCAGTGCTGGATTCCCTTATTACCCTTAGGATGACCAACCCCAAGGATAATTTGCATATGCAAAGTGCTGATCAGTGATGCTCAACTAGGAACGAGGCTGGTATAGAATTTACGAGGTTTTATAGGAACGGTGTCCTACCCAGGGATCAGTCTTTCCTTTTTCCTATTGCCTTCCACAGAGACACCATTCCTATAAAGCCTGCACAATTCTATAACTGGTTCAATCCTAGTTGAGTGTCTCTTACCTTTTCCATTGCATATACAAATAATTATTGGGTTTGGTAACAGGGGAATCCAGCCGTGGACCCATTGCTCACAGTGCCTGGAATGATCAGCTACACGTCACTGATGAGACACAACAAGGCTGAAAATGTACATCTGGGGTTGGTGGTTTCTCTTTCTATTAGAGAGGTATTGAGATTTTGATAGGATCAGTAAGTATGATGTGTTTTACGATATATCCTTTCTGTGTAAGGCACTGGTGAACTAAAAGGGAATGAACTCTGGGTATGACACCATTCCTATAGAGCCTGCTCAATGGCAGACTCATTCCTAGTTGATCATCTCTGACCAGTTTTTTGCTTTTCCCTACCAACTTACAGGCAAGGAGCCGTAACAAGTATATTAGTAACAACATGTGTGCAACAATAATATACAATGAACACGGATAGGAACATGTTCATAGGTAGCAATCTGATCTGTCCCAGAGACAGAAGAGGAACAGGAATAAGAAGGAGAGGTAAGAGGAGAGGTACCCCAACTCCACTTGTCCATGGGGTGCCGCATGCAGGAGAATTTGTTGGTTGTATTCTGTGAGATCTCAGTTAACCATTCCATAAGGTGGATCGGGGAACCAAGCTAAAAAACAGAGCAGGAGCACATCTTTGGGATATCCCTGATCTTGCAGAGGAGCTGCATTCAAATGGACTGAGCTAATGACTGCAAGACATATGCCAAATCAGGGAGATCCCAAAGACGTGCACTGTCTCGGTCCTTTAGGAATACAGTTTGATATCCCTGTGGTAGGCCTTGTTCCCTCTAAATGTGAGCAAAACTACGGCTGAAACATGCTTTGAACGCCTTGTGGGGTGCTAATACTCCTAACATACAAGAATTTCCACTGGTCACATTGGCTAAAAAGAGAGAGTCCCTTAGACCTGTCTCGTTGATTTATACGTGGTTAGAGAAGGCTTCTAAGGGGGAGGAAGACGGACTCAGACTTAAATGGGAGGCTGATGTGGGTGCCTTTGAGGACTGTGAGTGGGAAACAGCTTTGAGGAGACCTGACTTGGTGGCTGCTACGGCCAGACATCAATTGATTCAGCTTAAAATCTTATACAGATCCTGTTACACTCCTGTACGTCTTTTTAAGATAGGCAGGATTGATAGCGATCACTGCAAGAGGCGCGGGGGGGCCAGGCGCTGCTTTCTTGCACCTTCTGTGTCCCCCGGTTCATAGTTTTTGGATGGGTGTGCGTCGTACTGTGTCGGCGGTGGTGCAGTGGGATGTGTCGTTTATTCCAAAGCTGTGTATATTCTCTATTCTCCCTGATCAGCTTCATTCAAACTTTCATACTGTATTAATTAGAGAACTGTTAATTAGGGCACGAAAGGTGGTGGCACAATCATGGATGTCAGAACCCCCCCCCCAGGCATGACCAATGGATTGCATTAGTGGCCCATAATATTCCTCACTATAAGGCACTTTACCTGCACAGGGGTACTCCAAGCAAATTCCATCAAATATGGGGTCTATGGACTTCTTATCACAACTCTAGAATTCTCTATCAATGAGGGATATGCGTTGCATATTTAATTGTTTAATATTACTTTATGCTCCGTTTGTGCTATTCCTGGAGATTATAGTTGCTTCTTAATTTATATAGATATTCATCTATAATTTGATGTATAAGCAGTTATCTGCTACGTTTCTACATACTATATGGAGGGGGTGTTCTGCTCGTCTCCCGGGGAGTGAGGGACGATGGGTGGGATGAGTCTTTTTAGGGTCTTAGTTAGGGTAGGAGATAGAGGAGGGTAGAGATAACACTAAGAGTCACAACACGTTAAACCTTATTATTATTATTAGCAAAAAAGAGCATCATATGCAGGTTAAACAAACAGAAGAAAAAAACAAGTACTCTGACCTGTGCTGAAGCTTGTTGGAGCAGCAAAGAAAGAGGAGTGGCTTAGTTATGCCATGCCTTATATTAGCTTTGCTCTTCCCTGATTGGTTAATTTTCTATGTGATCATTATGCTGCTATTGGAGTTTTTCAGGAAAGAAAGAAAGCAAAATATGAAGCCTCCTGTCATGTAGTAAAATTGAAATGGGACAGTTGTACCTTCCTGTTATGATAATTCCTTGACTGTATGAAGGGTTTCTATTATTTGATTGCTATGTGCATTATTGTTGAGTTTGTACTGTTTTATCACTGTCCTCTCAATAAAAAAGTTTAAAAACAAATGTGAGCAAAACTAAGAAACCCAGTACTGAAAAAGTTAAAGAGTACTGTTTCTGCAAGGGCTACATTGGAATTACACAGGCATCATACAGCCCAGCCCACTTTGTGTTATACAGTTCAACCTTTCAGTGCTAATTGCTCACGTCAAAGGGATAATTGGCTGTAGATCTTGTCGAGTGATTCAGCATCCATCCATTTAAGGCCAGGTTTCAGCCAGTGAGGAAATGATATTTCATGCTGGGACACCAATGTGGTTGATTAGTTGTATTTAATATTGATCCATCATATCCATCTTCTTGCTCAGCAGTGCAGGGGCCCAGTTGGCAATGGTTAAAATCAAGGAGCTTTTTGATCTGGGACTAGACTTTGGACCATATGTCTTAAATGATTCCATGGGTCAAGCAGGTGCGGAAGATCCTCCTTTTTCACCATATGTCCTGAAGCTTTTTCCTGAGTAATGTGGCTGACTGTGTGCATGGCCTGCGGTACCATATATCATGGAGCATCTGGTCATTGCAAGGAACATAAGCCATAATTTCCTGCCATTCCTCATCATCAAGCGACTCATCAAGGAGTCTTTCCCATTCTTCACAAAGGGTGGGGGACATTGCCCGCTCTCCAGCATCAAGTGGTAAATCAGTAAGGTTAGATCAGGCTGTTATATATCAATCAGTATTATCCTTTAAAACTGAGGTCTGATGTGCTCATATGTATCCACTCATGAAGACAAACCGCTTTTTCTTGACCAGCTCAAATGAGTCATGGAACCCCTCCATGTCATGTTTTGCTGAGTTCATCCCAAGAGAGGAACACTCTAATCCTTACTGGGAGATAGGCAGGGACAGTACTATATCTGTTCCATTGGGTGCCTTTGGACATTATGGATAATAGTAGATTAAAGCCAATGGGTGTGAGTGGGTTTGAGAAGCAGGGGAATTTATAGCAGATCTTGGTAGCATGCCAGAGTTTTGCAGTAAAAAGGCTTAAAGGGATAGTAATGTTTCATAATAAAAGCAGCTCTAATTAATCATCATAGTATTTGGACCTTGGAGAGTGTTATTTCAATACTGTCAGAGTTGTAGTTCAAGAGTAATTCAATGACAAAGTATCCCCCTCCCGCCCCTTTTACTGATGTAACACTGCTCAGCCAGATCAGAAGGGAGGTGCCCAGGTAGACTGCAGAGAGGGACAATCTTAAATTAAGATAAGGGAAAAACCTGAAAAACTTGTCAAGGGGGGGCAGGGCTTTCATTGTTCTCATAGGAAGAAGATTGTCCCCTGCTGTTATCTGTCTGGTGTATGGCCTGCATTCCACATCTGAGAAGAGATGGCTTACACTAGGTAAAAGGGGCGGGAGGGGAAAATTTATCCTTCAATCACTCTTGAACCACAACTCTGACAGTACTGAAATAACACTCTTTATGGCTCAAATACTATGAAGATTAATTGGACCTGCTGTTTTTGTGAAACATTACTATCCCTTTAAGGCATGTATCCACCAGTTAAAGAGAGTATCCAGAATACGCTGTGGCAGGAATACGAATGAGTCCGAATGTTCAAGGTCTACCCATTTGGTGGTGTCTCGCTCACCATCTGAGGTATTTTTCCTAATGATGTTGCGAAGTTCTGTAAAAGATTTGCATTCACTTGTCTGTGGGACATACGTGTTTACCAGTGTGTATTGTTGTTGATCGATTTTCCCTTGTTAGAGGAGGAAGTGGCTGTCAGACACTTCATACGTAGATTCAGCGTTCACTTGTAGTCTGTTGTAAAAAAGAATAGTGACTCTGCCATTCTTCCTCAAACCCACAGAGTAGTAAGACCAGCTGTAATGTTGGGCCAGGTGGGCCAGGATGGTGTTTCTTGTAGAACCTAGTTTCTTGCAGGAGTCAACTTCATACTTCTGAATGTTTTTGAGAGAGCGTTTCCTCTTCACCACACCTTCAACAATGACTGTAGTAAACCAGTTGTGTGGCCAGTTTGGAGGTAAGTCGAGTGGAGGAAGGGAGAAATACGCAAAGGTAATAAATAAAAGGAAAGAGTCTAGAATGAGTATCACATGGACAAACGTAGAAGACCAGGCCAGGTTTTGGTAAGCACACCCAAAGAAAAAACACATTTAAAATTGCTGGAATGAAATCAGTTTTGACCAAAATAACTAAAAGCAAATACACAAAGTATTGGTGGACATCCAAATTTTAATAATTATTAATCCTTTACTCTGCGGTATTTTGCCTGCCTATCACTACTATATTAAAGATGAGGATTTAGTCACATCATACGGCCATAGTATGCTAAGCTTGCCACCAACGTCAAGATACCTCATTCTTAAAGACAAGTTCCTAACCTTAATATGCTTTGCCTTTAAAGGTTGAACTAGATGGACACAAGTCTTTTTTCAACCTAAATTACTATGTTACTATGTTACTATGTTATGAGCTGAATCTATCCTGCTATAGGCTTTTACTAACCTTATGCAAATCTATCTAAAATTGGAGCGCCACTGACAGACACTTAGCCAGTGTTGAAATATATCAAAAGTATTTATCAGAAAAAAGACGGTACCGTGTTAGCCAGTGGAGAAGATAGGATTCAGTGTAGCAAAAAACTTACAAGAGTGATATAAAGGTGATAACTTTTAATGGCTAACTCAGGACACTAAGGTCCCTTCTTCAGACACTTTGATAAAAGTATTTATCAAAAACTGCATATTAAAAACTAACTCCAGGACTGAACATCCCTTTAAGAATAACGCGCAATAGTTAACTACACTCATGTGCTCTTTCTATAATGGCGCCTTAGCTCAAGCACTATGCGTCTCCCTTCTCCCAGTACAAATAGTATAGTTATAAGTATAGGTACAACCTATAATATAAAGTGTATCACATGTGATCTCTATACCCAAATACAAATAAATATGAAAAAAATATATATATTCCGTATATCTGTGTTCCAATAAAAATATTTTTGCTGCAGTGGAAAAAAATATATAAAACAAAATTCACATACTATGCTATATCTAGAAAAAATTCCACTGTGTATTCCGTATAATTAGTTTCAATCCCAGAAGATTTGAAACGCGTTGGAGGAGGAGCCTAACCAGGACGCTAAGACTAAGAGAGATATTATTACTGAAGGTTTTTGACACTCAGAGCCGGGTGAAGGGATAAGCGGTTTGCAAGCACACTTTGTAGACCGTTCCAATGAAGTATTTCTTTCTAAATAGCGTGATTTCAGCTCTGCTGAAGAGCCTCTGTCTGGTCAAATGACAGGAATCTGCAGCTGTCAGCTAGATGGCAGACTTGAGTGAAACATCCAGGAAAAGGTAACTTTACCAAGTTATATCTCTCAAACCATAAAGATTTGAGAGATAAGACTTACATCGATGATAATCTTTTTTTTTAATTTCTACAATATTAAAGCCACTTAAAATTAACCATTACTATCCCTTTAAAGGGATGTTCAGTCCTGGATGTAGTTTTTAATATACTGTCTTTAATAAATACCTTTTGATATATTTCAACATTGGCTAACTGTGTGTGTCAGTGGGGCTCCAATTTTAGATAGATTTATATATGTTTTCCAGTACATTGTGTAGTGCCAATGTTTGATTGTGAGCAGCCTTAAGATTGCTATAAGTAAGGGTGCTGGAGTGGTTTTGCAGATATTGGATTTACTAACCTTCATTTACTTGATCCTGAGAGCTGAGACTTTTTCAGCTATACTTACCCCCAGGTGCAATGCTCATTGTCTCTAGGACACTATATAATGCCAGAGAGCCTCTCTCCATAAGTGAGTGCATCTGACAAAGACTCAGCTCTCAGGATAAAGTAAATTAAGGTTAGTAATTGCCTAAAGCAGAAGAGATTCAGCTCATAAGACAAAGCATATTAAAGTTAGGAACTTGCCTTTAAGAATGAGGTACCTTGGCGTGGTGGCAAGCTTAGCATTTTATGGCCATATGACATGACTAAATCCTCATCTTTAATGTACCGTAAAATCTCAGGTATAATATGCACCTGTGTATAATACGCAGGTGCATGTTATACCAAAGATTTTAAGGGAAAACAAGAGTGACTATGTATAATACGCACCCTTGTTTTCCCCTTTCTAAAAAAAATGTTTAAGGCTTCCCTCCCTCACCCGGGCCAAAACCGCTGCCAAATCAAGACTTACTTTGTTCAAATTTAACTCCCCACCGAAGTCCTCATCTCTTGAATTGATGGAAGGGAAAAACAAAGCTTCCCAGCGGGCGGCATGCTTCCATTTGCCACCCGCTTCCTTCAGTGAGCTTTCAGGACCTTCCATCTCCAGCCAATTGGATGGAGGTGAAAGGTCCTGAAAGCTCACTGAAGGGAGCAGGCAACAAATGGAAGCATGCCGCCCGCTGGGAAGCTTTGTATTTTGCCTTTCATCAATTCAAGAGATGAGGACTTCGGTGGGGAGTTAAATTTGAACCAAGTAAGTCTTGGTTTGGCAGCGGTTTTGGCCCAGGCGAGGGAGGGAAGGTATCTGCCAACCCTAACTTTTTTTTTTTTTTTTTTTACTCTCGTGTATAATATGCACCCCCCACTTCACATAAGGTGAAGTGGGGTAAAATTGTGCCTATTATACCCGAGATGTTACGGTGGTAGTGTGATATATGCAGGCAAAATGCCGCAGACTGAAGGATTAATAATGATTAAAATTTGGATGTGCACCGATAATTTGCGTATTGGTTTCACAGTTAGAAGACAACATGTGGGTACCAGTGGAACCAGGGAGAAAGTCTGTACATCATATAAAGATTGTAAGTAGCTTCGTATTAAACTAAACAGCAACTAGCTACTTGTAAGAACTTGGTTCAGAAAGTCCCGTTATGCTATTATACTCAGCTCTATCTAATCCAGCTCTACTGTTACCGGTCATCCTTTCTGCTTTCCTGGACACACCCCTGAGGCCTATATGAAGCAGCATCTAGGCACTACAGTGCACGTGCATAGTGTGTTTCTGACTAGCTTTCCAGAGTATTGATTCCTGTTTAGTACATATGGCCGTCATGGGTGTCCACAGAAATTTTTCTGAGGGGGCGGGGCAAAGTCATAATAGGACCCCCAAAACTATGTAGGGGCTATGTTTATTCCAGACGCACATGATTACGGTGGCGTGTTAATCCTGACCATGCTTGTTTGCCACCTGATCTTAGTTGTGTTCTTGACCTGATTTTGCACTCTGTATCCTACTTTGGTTTATTTGAGAATTTGTTCCTTACCTGTGTGTGTTGCTTGCTACTTTTGCATCCAACCACAAGCATGTGCAACCATCCTGGTCCAGGTCTGGCTCAACAGGTCCTGGCTATTAGGCCTAGCAGTCAGTGTTTATCACGGTTAGTAGACGCAGCAAGGTGACTCTTGCAGTCAACACCTACCCACCTCATATGTGCTCTCAAGCAACGTCATACCTCCCAACATTTCAAACTGCCAAAGAGGGACACGTGTGTTTTAGGGGGTGTGGCTAGGGGTGTGGCTGGTGGGCTGGGCATTAAAGATAATTTTTAGGCTATTTCATGACCTATTGACACCTTCTTATGTAACCTAATAAATGACTTATAACAAGACCAAAGTATTTTATTTACACAGGCTAATTTATAAACACATCTACTGATGTTTACACAAACAATAATGTGAGTTTTATTGCTGTAGAGCAATGTGATACACATTTACACACCACGCAGTCTGATTTCCTAAAAAGAGGGACATCAAGGTGGGAAAGAGGGACAGAGGGATTTGGGTCTAAAAGAGGGACTGTCCCTCCTAAAGAGGGACACGTGGGAGGTATGCAACTCATCAGAGCCAGCCTTGAATGTTGTTTTTGTTTAACAACCCATAACTCCCCAGCACCCTGTTCCACTCTGATAATTTTTTATGGAAGTATGTTACCAGGAAGGATACACTGAGATTATATCTCATTTTCAATTATGCCCTGGACTCATTTTATCTACCCCAGAATGGTGGAAGGCTGACTTGACCTTGCTGGGACTAGAACCTGCAATCCTGAGGTTTGAACACAAAATAAAATTGTAGTGAAACAGGCTGAACGCTTTCTATAATAATAAAAAATAAAGTTTTATTGCGAAGAAAAAACAAACAAACTATGTTTATTTTTCCTGCTGACTAAAACAAGGATAACACCACTGGGACGGGCTTCATTCCAAAGTAGTTACAGCTCAAACTGTTGTTCCTTTTATATTAAACTGTAGCAACAGTACCACCTGGTTTGTGGACAGTTCATCTTGTGTCCAGACAGTTATAATAATGAAGTCTATGGAGGTGAGCATAAGTCTATAGCTCTCCAAAAAATGTGATACTAACAGCACCTCCAATATGTGATTTATTTGAACTGTAAACACTTTTGAAATAATCATCTCCCAACAGTGGATGTGCCACTGATTTACCCAGCAGATAACGTCCGGCAAAACAATGTTCCTGATACTTTAACTGATAACTAATGTCCTAATTCCTTTTAAAGGTTTTCGAGGAGTTGTCGACATTGGAGACCTTAGATCTGTCTTACAACCAGTTGAGAAGAGTTCCACAGCATCTCATCATGGAGGCCACTAACATGAAGAAGTTGTACCTGACGGGGAACCGGCTGACAGAAATTCCTGATGAATTCTTTGAAGGACTGAACCTAGCCTATGTCTATCTGGATGAGAATCCATGGCAATGCAACTGCGCTTTAGAGTACTTCAAGACATGGATGGAGGAGAACGAAGATAACATTTACACCATGAAGAGTGGATCGACCACCAATGATGAGCGCAGTGTGCTTTGCTCCTCTCCAACAGGACTGCCACTTTTAGACTACTCCATGGACCACTGTAAGATTTCATCAGATGTGGATCCTGAAGACCCAACAATATTTGTAAATCCATCTACACCCTGGGTGACAACGGCAAAGCAGATTCTGACAACTACACCCACCACAGAGGCAACAACAGAAGTAGGGACAACAGTGAAAGAGACCACAGTGGCAGTAACCACTAAAGCGACAGTGCTACCTTCTACACTTCATACATCCACAATGAAGGAAGGAAGCATGATGTCCACTCTTAAGTTGACTTCCATCCCCTCAACAAGGCACACAACCACAATGGGAGAGAAAGAGACCACATTGGTAGTAACCACTAAATCAACAACACTAGCTTCCACACTTTATACAACCACAGAGAAGAAGGAAATCATGACATCCACACAAACGTTAACACCTACTACCGCAGGAACCACCATGGGTGAAAAAGAGACCACAATGGTGGTAACCACTAATATGGCAGTGCAAGCTTCCACATACTATACAACCACACAGAAGAAAGACATGATGACATCCACAATTAAGCTAACACCCACCGCCAAAACACGACACATAACGACGACAGGGGAGACAGAGACCACAAAACACATAGCCACCACCATTAAGGTGACACTTCCAACCACTAGTGACACAACTACCAAGGATAACGTAGAGCCCAAAACAACAGTAGTACCAACATCTCAAATGGAGCTGACCAAAGAGCAAGTTAACATGACAACCGACTCCGTAGTATTAGTCACCGATGCCCCAGTGTCCCCAGTAGGCATGGAGAGGCTCACATCATGGCTGGGAGACTTCATTGTCAAACATTGCTGTCTCCTGCACATGCTCCTCTACCTTCTATCACTTTTCCTCCTCTTACTGCAGATTGTGGCTTTCTCAGTCTGTCTGCTGAAGGCATATATCAGTTACAAAAAGCATTACCACACTCTTATAGAAATGCCACCCAGTGTCCAGCTAACACGTTACAGCCTGCGGGCACAGAAGCAGGAGGACGAGATTCCAATTCTGCAGCACAGTATCAATGGACAATCTCACTTTAGAGGTCATGTACAAGAAGAGGCCGCTCAGATGTTAGTAGTGGAGGTAAAATCGGAAGACCCAGTAAAGAAATACACCTCAGCTATCCTATAAGATTGCGGTGTTTGTCAGAAAAGACTCAATTACAACCTGAACAGAATGAGGAACTTCTATCCAAAGGATCCTAGCACCCCATATCTTATGATACTAAGAACCACATACATAGTAACATAGTAACATAGTAGATAAGGCTGAAAAAAGACATGCGTCCATCAAATCCAGCCCATGCCAATAACACCCCTGTTGATCCAGAGGAAGGCAACAAAAAAGCCCTCTGGAGCAATTTCCAGTGTAGGGGTGTGTGTGTGTGTGTCAAATAGTTCCCCTGCTCAATATCCTATTTGCTTTGAAGCCATCTGTCATAACTGTCAATATTGTTCTGTGCTAGATAGGCATCCATTGCTTTTTTGAATGCAGTTACATTATCTGCAAGCACAACATCCCGAGGCAAAGAATTCCATAGCCTTACCGCCCTTACTGTAAAGAATCCCTGTCTGTGTTTTAGTCGAAAGCGCCTTTCCTCAAGTCTTAATGGATGACCTCTTGTTCTTAGCTCAGCTCTTTGTATAAATAATTCATTGGATAGTTCTTTGTATTGACCTTGAATGTATTTGTAAATGGTAATCATATCACCCCTTAGACGAACACATGCACAACGGGAAAGAGGCAGGAACATAACTACAAAGGCTCTAGAGGGTGTGGTTGTGATGTGGCCCTCCACCCAAGAGGAGGCAGTCAGCTCTGTGCTATTCTGCAACTCTTTACCAACAGGGGTGGGCAAAGTGAGGCCCTCCAGCTGCTGACAGCCAATGGCTGGTGAAGGATGATGGGAGTTGTAGTCTTGCAGCAGCTGATGGATGACCTCACTGCCTTGCAATCAGAACTGTTTCCTGTCTTAGTTGGTAATCGCTGACATCATCACACAAACACAACCTCTATTAGCCAATAAGATAAGGGTAGGGAGCCCCTCTGCTTCATTAACCCTCTGAGCACTAGAAAGATGTCCAAGGCATTGCAAAAGCTATCCATTGGACATTCCTCTCGTTCTAAAAGGGATGTCAGTAAATTATTTACTTATTTGACTAGTTTAATACTGTAATGTCCAGTCTGTGTACCAGTTTGGCCAGTTAATATAATACCAATACTGTAATGTCAAGTTTGTATAATAATTTGGCTATTTTCCTTACTAGTTTATATAATACAGTAATGTTGTTTGTATGTTAATTTGCCTAGTTTATATAGTGCTTTAAAGGGATAGTAATGTTTCACAATAAAATCAGCTCCAATTAATCATCATAGTATTTGGGCCATGGAGAGTGTTATTTCAATACTGTCAGAGTTGTAGTTCAAGAGTAATTGAGTGATAAAGTATCCCCCTCCCGCCCCTTTTACTGATGTAACACTGCTCACCTCAGAGCAGCAAGACTGTCTGGATGGATCGCAGAGAGGGACAATCTTCAGTGATCATAAGGGAAAACCTGAAAAACCTGTCAAGGGAGGCAGGGTTTTCCTTATGATCACAGTAAGAAGACTGTCCCTTGCTGTGACCTGTCCGGTCAAGAGACCAGATTCCACATCTGAGGTGAGCAGTGTTACACTAGGTAAAAGGGGCGGGAGGGGGATACTTGATCATTCAATTACTACTGAACTACAACTCTGACAGTATTGATATAACACTCAATGTGGGTGTTGGTCACTATAGAATGCAGGGTCTGTTGTGATGTGGGAAATGCCCCCGAACATATTTTTTTTTCATAAACAAAAGACAATAACTGTTTCTTTAAATGGACATTATCATCAAAAAAATTAAAATGATTCATATTCATTAAAATATTACTACTAATCAGTATGTTTTATTTTCTTCTTTGGCATGGAAGTTATAAAATCATACAAAATAAAGGTGAAAAGTGTCTAAAAGTAGCTGCAGTTATAAGGTCTGTTAGAAAAACTGATCAAACCAAAAACAGAGATAACTGATTTGCAATTAGAAACCACCCAGATCAGTTCCCTAAAACTCTTTTATTTGTTTGCAATCTTCAGTTATGCCATGCATTGTCCTTATCTCAACTGCCTACATGTGAACAGGAATAGCACTTTTATAATATAGTTTAAGGTTTATACATCTAAGAAGTATTTTTATTTTAAATTTTTTTTTTTTTAACAAATGCTGGCTAGCATTGCATGGTATTTAAAAGTGTATGACTCCATAGGCAATAATGTCCCTTTAATACTTCAGAGTTTGTTGCTGCCACCTAGTGTATAAAATAAATACTACATGTATAGATAAACAGTATTACAGTTGTCCTTAGACCAAGGAATGTCTTATCTCAGGTCACAGATGACTTCACAAAGTTTCCTTCCTTCTAGGGTGGCTTCTGCTTTTTTTTTTTTTTTTCCCCCTTGTCAACGCCACATTTAGAGC
The DNA here is from genome assembly GCA_037306005.1 of Rhinophrynus dorsalis. Classification (NCBI taxonomy): domain Eukaryota; kingdom Metazoa; phylum Chordata; class Amphibia; order Anura; family Rhinophrynidae; genus Rhinophrynus; species Rhinophrynus dorsalis. Next base: position 11,755 of record JBBDGT010000037.1, on the reverse strand, counting down.
ACCCCTGCTGAGGACCAAAGAGGAGTATCACTGATATCAAGGGCAGCACAAAACCCTCATATACTAGTGACAGTCCAAATGGGCCAATTACTAGCTTGATTATTGTGATCGGTAAAATTGTGACCAGCCAAAGTTATCATAAACATCTGCCCTCTTTGTGCCGAACTAGGACTGGAATTAATAAAGCGGTAAACTTTTTGGAAAGAATAAGTTATAGCAGTGCTTCTTAGCCATCAGGAACCACTGACAGGCAATTTATTTAGGATTTCACTGCCTGTGTAAAGGTAAGGTCACCTTAACGATCTGAGTACCAGAGGGGTATGCAACGCATTGCTTTGCAATACATTGCATACCCCTCTGACGCTCAAAGGGTTAAAGGGATAGTAATACTTCATTTTTTCTTTATTTTATTTTGTAGGTATAAAAAAAACATTGAAGAACGATATAAGTCTTATCTTTCAAACCTTTATGGTATAAGAGATATTCACAAGCAAAATTTCCCCTCCCGCCCCTTTTACCTAGTGTAAGCCATCTCTTCTCAGATGTGGAATGCAGTCTATAGACCAGACAGATAACAGCAGGGGACAATCTTCTTCCTATGAGAACAATGAAATCCCTGCCCCCCTTGACAAGTTTTTCAGGTTTTTCCCTTATCTTAATTGAAGATTGTCCCTCTCTGCAATCTACCTGGGCACCTCCCTTCTGATCTGACTGAGCAGTGTTACATCAGTAAAAGGGACGGGAGGGGGATACTTTGTCATTGAATTACTCTTGTACTACAACTCTGACAGAATTGAAATAACACTCTCCAAAGTCCAAATACTATGATGATTAATTAGAGCTGCTTTTATTATGAAACATTACTATCCCTTTAAAACAACTTAAGCAATTTTAGAACGTCTCTCAAAAACAAGAACAAGTCTACCTACAGTATCTACCATTTAAAGGGGAACTATCACCCCAAATAAAGTTCCCCCTAATAATTAGCAATCTAGAGAAAAGCTTACCAATAGTACTATTATCCAGCCTAATTACCGCGTTAGTTAGAAATACTACTTCTGCCGAGACTGACGGACAGGCAACAGCTCAGACATCTTTGATTACAGACACCTGCGGCCTGAGCTATCAGTCCCGGGCTCCTCTAGAAGGAGCTGCAGGGTACCTTTAGGTACCAAAAGGACGTGACAGCGCAGGCTCGCAAATACCTCTAGAGCACTGTTGTCTGGCCGTCAGTTTCGGCAGAAGTAGGATTTCTGACTAACTAGGTAAATTGGCTGGATAATAATACTATTGGTAAGCTAATTACTAGATGCCTAATTATTGCGGCGGGTTTTATTTTGGGTGAAAGTTACCCTTTAAACTGTATACAAGTAAAAATAAAATTAAATTACCTGGGTATCTACATGAGCAAGGTAGGTGCCACAGTGGTGTTTAGCATACATACTTGCCTTCATTGTTAGAGAGACACCCTGTCTACTATGTCCACCATTTATCTAATCGTCTGTGTGGTTAACACGGTCATTTCCAAAGTGGTGTGCAACTGCCCACTTCCCTGCACAGCTGGGAACTATCCGGATTTGCCCCGGAAACTCCAGTTTTGGTTTTGCATTACCGGGTCTCCAGGGCAGAGGCTGATTCTGTGGATTTGGGGATTTTCTACTGAAGCTCCGCCCACTTCTGTGCCTCCCCGCCCATTTCTACTCCTCCCCCAGCCCATTCCTCCTACTTTTTCTGCGTTACTTAAAGCGGAACTATCATCAACCTTATATTGAGCTCCAAATCCTAATTATAATAGCGAAATGCATCTACATACTTGTATTTTCTATAATAATTGCGGCATTAGTGAAAAATAGAACGTTTTAGGCAGACAGGCATCGGCAAGCAGACATCTTGCAGGGAAGGCATCTCTGCATCTGTGCTGTCCGTCCCCCTTCTCCTCCGTGACTGATGCATTGAATGCCTGGTTACCTTAAAGGGATAGTAATACTTATATCTTTATTTTAATTTGTAGACATTAAAAAAAACATGAAGAACGATATAAGTCTTATCTCTCAAACCTTTATGGTTTATGAGATATTCACAAGCAAAGTATCCCCCCCTCCTGTCCAGCCAGATCAGAAGGGAGGTGCCCAGGTAGACTGCAGAGAGGGACAATCTTCAATTAAGATAAGGGAAAAAGCTGAAAAACTTGTCAAGGGGGGCAGGGCTTTCATTGTTCTCATAGGAAGAAGATTGTCCCTTCTGTTATCTGTCTGGTCTATGGACTGCATTCCACATCTGAGAAGAGATGACTTACACTAGGTAAAAGGGGCGGGAGGGGAAACTTTGCTTGTGAATATCTCATAAACCATAAAGGTTTGAGAGATAAGACTTATATCGTTCTTCATGTTTTTTTAATGCCTACAAAATAAAATAAAGTTAAAACGAAGTATTACTATCCCTTTAAGGCACCGGAAGGGTCTGACAACACAGGGAGCACCTACAGCAAGATCCCTGCCGATGCCTGTCTGCCTAAAAAGTTCTATTTTTCACTAATGATACAATTATTCTTGAAAATACAAGTACGGGTATACATATTGCTATTGTAATTAGGATTTGGGGCTCAATACAAGATTGATGATGATGATAATAATAACTAGTATTTATATAGCTCCTTTCTCCCAGTGAGACTCAAAGCACTGTCATTGCACGCTCTCAGAATTAACCAAATCAGCAGCTGAATAATAAACCATATTTTTACCCATTTATTTATCGACCTCAGAAGGATGAAGGGCTGAGCTGACCCTGCTGGGAATCGAACCTGCAACCTTGAGGTTTGAACAGGCTCTATAGTCAGGATAGTTCTGCTTTAAAGGGATAGTAATACTTAAAATGTAAAAAAAAATATGTTGTAGGGTTTATCCCTCTGAGTAAAACAAGAGCACTCCCGCTGCTGAAAGGTGTTTCATTCAAAAGTTATTAATTTTCGAAGCTGAATTTTTTTAGGTGCAATATCACAGTGGCCTGAAATTACACAGTTGCGCTGTTGCTATACCATCCTATGGAGATTTATGGTCCCGGGACCAGAGCTGTCCATAGGATCGTGTAGCAACAGCGCCACTGTACAATTTCAGGCCACTGTGATATTGCACCTAAAAAATTCAACTTCGAAAATTAATAACTTTTGAATGAAATACCTTTCAGCAGTGGGAGTACTCTTGGGATAAACCCTACAACATATTTTTTTTTTTACATTTTAGGTATTACTATCCCTTTAAGCTCTGCCCCCTACTCGTGATTCAGTCCTGCAAATCATGTAATTTCTCTCCCAGCGGCACCACAGAACTCCCCGTCGGAGAGTCAACATGTGAAAGTTCCCAGGTGTGCTTACCGGACACTCAAAATAAACATGGATTTAACACAAATGCTTCGAGTGCCAGAGGGATTTGCACACACCTAGCATTCAAAGGATTTAACTCTTGATGTATCTGTCTTGTAATTATAAAACATAGAAGAAATATAATATAATATAGCACCACCACGTGTGCTACAGGTACATAAGTACAGCAATTGGGGTGTATTTTGTTAATTTTTTTTGGGGGGAGGAGATGATTTTCACCCTACATACCAGCATTCCTAAGGTTATGAATAAGGTGCATGACACCATCCCTTACGGTCTATCATCTCCATGTTTCTAAGACACTTAGGGAGAGATATTCAGAAAGTGGTGGTAACTGAAATTGTCTGTAATCAGAATAAAAAAAGTTCTCACACCGTGATCCGTCAATTCTCAGACATGTTTCCGTCATTTTTTGCATCCAACTCCGCCATCTCCTTCAAAGGGAAAAAGCAGTCTTAAAATTGGGTGTGGTTTAATCTTCCATCATAATGTAAGGTATTTTCAGAAAAAATATTTGTTTAAACGTCATTTTTTTGTCCGATTAACATCATTTTTTTCCCGACATAATAAAAAAGGTCTAAACTTGGAGAAGACAAATTAAAGTACTGAGAAACAATTTTTCGTTTCAAAGACAAAAAAAAGTCTGTTTCTTTGAAAATTTTCGTTTCAAAGACAAAATGAAAGACAATTTTTAAGATAAGAATTTTTAACTGCAATGTTCAATGAGATCTTCTTACCGTCATTTTTAATTCTTTAGATGAATTTTCAAACGTGACGAATTAACTTCTGAAAATATTGTCCTTCGTTTACCACCAACTCGTGATCCGACAAGTATTTCATTATAACGACTTTTTGAACATCTCGCCCTTAGAGGACACCTCTATAACAAGCACTTTCCATCTATAGAACACAACATTTTTATTTTATGAAGTTTTTTTTTTGTTTTTTTTTTAATGGCTAACCCTTTTCCTCTGGATTTATGAGCTGAAAGTTTCCATTCAAAGATTGCCATTAATGCTCTAAAGGGATAGTAATGTTTCATAATAAAAGCAGATCTAATTAATCATCATAGTATTTGTACTTTGGAGAGTGTTATTTCAATTGTCAGAGTTGTAGTTCAAGAGTAATTCAATGACAAAGTATCCCCCTCCCGCCCCTTTTACTGATGTAACACTGCTCAGCCAGAGCAGAAGGGAGGTGCCCAGGTAGACTGCAGAGAGGGACCATCTTCAATTAAGATAAGAGAAAAACCTGAAAAACTTGTCAAGGGGGGCAGGGCTTTCATTGTTCTCATAGGAAGATGATTGTCCCCTTCTGTTATCTGTCTGGTCTGTGGACTGGATTCCACATCTGAGAAGAGATGGCTTACACTAGGTAAAAGGGGCGGGAGGGGAAATTTTGCTTATGAATATCTTTCAAACCATAAAGGTTTGAGAGATAACACAGTGGGGCAAAAAAGTATTTAGTCAGCCACCAATTGTGCAAGTTCTCCCACTTAAAAAGATGAGAGAGGCCTGTAATTTTCATCATAGGTACGCTTCAACTATGAGAGACAGAATGGGGGGAAAGAATACAGGAAATCACATTGTAGGATTTCTAATGAATTCATTGGTAAATTCCTCGGTAAAATAAGTATTTGGTCACCTACAAACATGCAAGATTTCTGGCTCTCACAGACCTGTAACTTCTTCTTTAAGAGTCTCCTCTGTCCTCCACTTGTTACCTGTATTAATGGCACCTGTTTGAACTTGTTATCAGTATAAAAGACACCTGTCCACAACCTCAAACAGTCACACTCCAAACTCCACTATGGCCAAGACCAAAGAGCTGTCGAAGGACACCAGAAACAAAATTGTAGACCTGCATCAGGCTGGGAAGACTGAATCTGCAATAGGCAAGCAGCTTGGTGTGAAGAAATCAACTGTGGGAGCAATTATTCGAAAATGGAAGACATACAAGACCACTGATAATCTTCCTCGATCTGGGGCTCCACGCAAGATCTCACCCCGTGGTGTCAAAATGATCACAAGAACGGTGAGCAAAAATCCCAGAACCACACGGGGGGACCTAGTGAATGACCTGCAGAGAGCTGGGACCAAAGTAACAAAGGCTACCATCAGTAACACACTACTCCGCCAGGGACTCAAATCATGCAGTGCCAGACGTGTCCCCTTGCTTAAGCCAGTACATGTCCGGGCCCGTCTGAAGTTTGCTAGAGAGCATTTGGATGATCCAGAAGAGGACTGGGCGAATATCATATGGTCAGATGAAACCAAAGTAGAACTTTTTGGTAAAAACTCAACTCGTCGTGTTTGGAGGAGAAAGAATGCTGAGTTGCATCCAAAGAACACCATACCTACGGTGAAGCATGGGGGTGGAAACATCATGCTTTGGGGCTGTTTTTCTGCAAAGGGACCAGGACAACTGATCCGTGTAAAGGAAAGAATGAATGGGGCCGTGTATCGTGAGATTTTGAGTGAAAACCTTCTATCAGAAAGGGCATTGAAGATGAAACGTGGCTGGGTCTTTCAGCATGACAATGATCCCAAACACACCGCCCGGGCAATGAAGGAGTGGATTCGTAAGAAGCATTTCAAGGTCCTGGAGTGGCCTAGCCAGTCTCCAGATCTCAACCCCATAGAAAACCTTTGGAAGGAGTTGAAAGTCCGTGTTGCCCAGCGACAGCCCCAAAACATCACTGCTCTAGAGGAGATCTGCATGGAGGAATGGTCCAAAATACCAGCAACAGTGTGTGAAAACCTTGTGAAGACTTACAGAAAACGTTTGACCTCTGTCATTGCCAACAAAGGGTATATAACAAAGTATTGATATGAACTTTTGTTATTGACCAAATACTTATTTTCCACCATAATTTGGAAATACATTCTTTAAAAATCAGACAATGTGATTTCCTGTATTCTTTCCCCCCCATTCTGTCTCTCATAGTTGAAGTGTACCTATGATGAAAATTACAGGCCTCTCTCATCTTTTTAAGTGGGAGAACTTGCACAATTGGTGGCTGACTAAATACTTTTTTGCCCCACTGTATATCGTTCTTCATGTTTTTTAATACCTACAAAATAAAATAAAGATAAAATTAAGTATTACTATACCTTTAAAGGACCAGTACAATGTGTTGCACCCACTGGTCCTTATGTTGCCAGTCAACCTCCTCTTTGCCATTCAAATTGCCTATATTTTTTTTTATTAATATATATTGTACATACATACTAGCAATATTGACATGGCTTTGCCCGTTAAGTTAATTAAAAAAAAAAACAAAATAAGTCCCATGCAGTGGTATGCATGACTAAATAATCATAGAAGGAAATGTGTAATGAAGACACGCACACTACAGAAGACATCCTAATCAGGAGTAGTCATTATGTGTGTTATACAGAACACTGCAACCCAGTGCATTGGATACGTGTTTGGGGCTAAAAGCGTTAAAAAATGTAAAAGTGGATTTCTTTCTAGGATTATTTTTTCTGGTACAAGCAGGTGACTCCAGAAAGGAGGCCCGTTCAGCTCCAAAAATGTATGCAAAGCACTGCATTACACAACTCTCCATCACTGAGTGGGGGTGTGTTGTATATATATATATACTGTGTGCGTGTATATATTGTCATACCTGGCAACTCTCAGGGTTTGACCCAGAACGCCAATGGTTAAATTCTCAAGGTAAGAGTCCAGTGGTCCCTATTATATATTCTGCTCCAGTTAATAGCTTCCTTTTTATCGTTTTGAGTGCCAGATAGGTACGGAACGCATTGGGTAAGGGGGAAAAACTTTATAGGCCTTTTTCCTGCTGCGTAAAATAATGATTACTGCAACAATTGGGAGTTGTTTTAGTTAATTACACCGACTTGCACCTACTTTTATTTATTTCATTAATTCAACTGTGTGAAACAGCGTCAACTAGTTTACAAAAAGGCAATTTCTTTTATATGGGCGAGTTTTAGTCAAAGACTTTGGCAAGGAGGGGGTGACGAACATGGTAAATGAAATATGGACAAGATCAAGTATGGATATGGCTCTCCTTAGTAAGTGGTAGGAACAGTAAAACCTTTGTGACCGCAACAGAACATTGCACTTTAACATAAAAACCAAGACTGAGCTGCAATAACTGTTGAACGAAACATCTCCCAACACTGGGCAGACCCTTGTTTTTCTCAGCAAGAAAAGCCCTAATATTTTAAATTTTACTGTATGTGGGGGTTTATTATTAAGAAGTGTTACTGTTCCCTTAAAGGAGAATTACCAACATCTATGAATAATCCTCCCACTTAGCGTGCTACGGCATGAAAATCCTAATGACCACTATGAATGTTGTGCTGGCGCATTTTTTTCAAAAGATAAAATTCGAATTAGTACTGGATATCACGTCTATGGAGGTGGACATGACAGTTGGAGAGTTTTTCAGATTGAAGCAGGCAGAGCAGATGAACCTACTTAATACGTTAACCCCTTAAGGACCCATGAAAACCCTGGCATGTCATGGGCCCAACATGCGATAAGGACCCATGACTTGTTTCAGGACCGGCATGTATTTCAGGACTCCCCTTGTGGCTGCACGCTGTTCGAGGAGCCCTGAATAAAAAAGTTCAGTGGTCCTTTAATGCCGGTCCTTAACCCCTTAGCTTCCGGTGACATACCCGGACCGTCACGCTGGTCCGGCACTTAAGGACCAGTGACGGTCCTGGCACATCACATACTTTTACTCACTTGTAGGAGCGCGGTGAGTAATACCGGGGACTGAATTTGATTGCTCCAAGACCGGAGCGATCTATTTCAGTCCCTCAGTTCGGCGTGCCGCCCCACGTGATCAGCCATGTGGGGCGGCACGCCAAAATTCCTTAAAGGACCACACACCCCGCGACCGCTGGTCGTTAAGGGGTTAAAGGGTCAGTAATGCCCCTAAAAAATATTTAGATTTAGGTAGATATTGAAAAAAATAAACTATTTGCAACAAACACTCTTTCTCAAACCGCTACGGTTTGAGAGATATAGGGATTCAAAGTTCCCCTCTCCCTCCCCTTCTTCTGACGTCAGCATCTAGCTGACATCAGGAGATGACAGCCCGGGGACCAGCAGGAGGCTCTGCAGTAGGGCCGAAATTGCAATACTTAAAATAATTCATTCATTGGAAAGGTCTACAAAGTATGCTTGCAAACCAAGCACACTTTGTAGACAGTTCCAATGAATGAATTCTTTTTAAGTACCATGATCTCGGCTCTGCTGCAGAGCCTCCTCGAGTCATACGACTCTATTCTCCTGCTGTCAGTTTTACAGCTGACATCAGGAGAAGGGGAGGGAGGTGGGAATTTTGAATCCCTATATCTCTCAAACCGTAGCGGCTTGAGAGATGGGGTTCGTTGCAAATAGTTTATTTTTTTCAATATCTACCTAAAACTGTCCATTTAAGGGGTTAAGGACCACAGGGGTGCACAACACATTGTGAAGCACTGCACTCTGCTCCTTAATAGGTTAAGATTACCGTGTGTAGCGACCTGCTTTTCTGCCAGGAACTGCCATGTCCGCCTCCAGGGACTGATTAAATCAAAGCACAAAGTAATTCATAGAGGCCACGAGGATTTTTCTGGCCATAGTAAGGTATGACGACAAATAAAAAAAATAGATATACATGTTAAAAAAAAACAAAAAAAACCTGTAATAAAGAGAATAATTCCCGATTTCATACTGTACAAAAACGCTTTCAACGTACTTTTATTAGTGCGTATACATTAAGATAAAAATCTTAAATACCCAGCACTGAGAACTTGGTTGTTGCTGATCATCTTGAGTCTATTCCTACATACACACAAACATATAATAAAAACTGTGCTTGTGCGTATATGGCAGATAAATTCATTCCCCACTCCCGCCCCAAATTTCACACAACTTTATTCCTTTAAACAAGGAAGGTGAGGACTAGCAAAGCTCTACAAGCAATGGGTAGGCAATGTTTAGAATTACAGATGTTGGGGGGCTGCAACTCCCTTTATTCTGACCGGCCAACAGCTGGTTGGGAATGATAGCAGCTGCAGTCCCCGACAGCTGGAATACAAACGCTGACTACCCCTGCACTACAGTCTGACGTCTATCTGCCAGCAGCGTGATGTACGAAGGTCTCTTGTTTCGAGGATCTGGATGAAGATCCACCTCTGAAGATATTTCGCTGGAAGATTTTAATGTTTTGTTGCGTTTCACAGATTGGGGTGTCGAGTTCGCCTCTCTCAATCGCTCAAGAAAAACTTTTTATAGTATTTGTTCATCTGTTCCAGGAAGATGAAGGTGAGAACGGTGTGAGGTCCAAGTCTGGCGTAGTATGGTGTGAAACCCTTCCAGAGGCTGAAGAAGCCTTCATATCGGACAACCTTCATAAGCACATCCTACAAGACGGGAGAAATGCAAACAGGACATAACATGCTTAGTGGGTTAACTGGTAAGCCTGATGTAAGAACAAAGTGACCTAATGAGTGATGTGTTTAATGGGTTAAATGATCTATGTACGAGCAAAGTGACCTAATGGTAGTAATGTGTTTAACGGGTTAAATGATCAGTCCCATGTACGAGCAAAGTGACCTTCTACCACAGTGTGTGCGTGCTTTGTCTCCACCTGGTGGAGAACTGTATATGGCAATCCAATGCCTGGCCTGCGCCGGAGCCATCTTTCTTTACTATCCCGCTCCCGGTGGGAAGCGAGACTTGGTCACAACTTCTTAGCGACAACGGGACAAAAATAAAAATTCCTATGCACTTGAATAGAGGTCCTTTAACTATCTGAATTTTGGAGCGGTCTCCCATTGCAATGCATGGAGACCACTCTAGAATTCAAGTTTTTAAAAGTCCCAATTTAACACCATAAGGGCAAAAAGCAGATAACATGGATTTAAATCATCTTTTTAACCCACTGAATGCTACGGAGGTCTCCAATGTATTTCAAAGCCACATGATTGAGGCCTCTGTAGGGGTTACAAGTCCTCTGAAATAAACAGGAATGTTTATTTCTGCCCAAACCTGCAGTTGGTTTTGTCCAGAATTGTTCTTCTTTGCTTTTAATACTTCAAACCAGAGAGGGGGCAACTTTAGAAGTGGTGGTAGTTCTGCTTTAAAGTGATAGTAATCCTATATAATAATTCGCTAGAAAGTTTGTAACGACGCAGTCATGCTCAGTAGAGACTGCCTGCGCCGCGGATGATACAGAGCGGGGTGCTCCAAAGGAGTGTCCCGATCTGTATCAGCTGCGGCGCGGGCAGTCTTTACGGAGCGTGACTGCACCGTGACCGGCTGGCACTGTATCAGCAGCGGTGTGGGCAGTCTCTACCGAGTATGACTGCACCGTGACTGGCTGGCACTGTATCAGCAGAGGCATGGGCAGTCTCTACTGTGAATGATTGCCCTGCAACCGGCTGGCACTGTATCAGCCACAGTGTGGGCAGTCTCTACTGTACATGACTGCCCAGCGACCGGCTGGCACTGTATCAGCCGTGGTGTGGGCAGTCTCTGCTGTACATGACTGCCCTGCGATCGTCTGGCAGTGGCAATGTGGCCCGTGTAATGGGCTCTTCAACTAGTCCCTCAATAAAACTTTAACTCCGATTATTCTTTACATTTACAGTATCTTACATATTTGTAGTTCAAACGCTATGGCTCCCCCTCCCTTCCCTGCATCACTCAGCCTATCAGGCTGGTCCCAATGGAGAGCGGCAACGGGCAATCTTCAGTAAGCAAAAGGAGAATCCTTCCTCAAGTGGCGCAGGGTTTTCCTTATACTTACTGAGTGAAGATTGTCCCTCTCTGCATCTGTCCAGTCCCACGACCGGATTCCAGATATAATGGGAGGTGGCCAAAAGGGGCGGGAGGGGGCTCCTTTCCTCTTGATTAGTGCTTGAACTACAAATATGTAGTGCAACATGTTGAAAACATTGTAATGACTAATCGGAGCTAAAGTTTGTTCGAGGTATTACTATCCCTTTAAGAGGTCTCGATCATTCGATGAAAGCCGTATTCAACTCCGTGGGAATTTATGGAATTTTTATTCCTCCCCACCCGTACAGAACGGTTGGTTTGCTCCAGAATCACAGCTCTGTAGCTTAACCCTCTCAGCGCCAGAGGGGTACGCAAAGCATTGCTCTGCAATGCGATGCGTACCCCTCTGGAGCTGAAAGGGTTACTGACCTAATAAAAGTGAAACACTTAGTGGGGAAAGGGTCAGTCCAACATAGCAACAAAGTGGCCTGATAACAGCGACAAATTTAGTGGGTAAAGGGTCAGTCCAACTTAGCAAGAAAGTGGCCTAATAAAAGCGAAAAATTAGCACGTTAAAAAGGTCAGTCCCTGAAATGTTTAAGGAGTTGAAGGTCAGTCCCATGT
>JBBDGT010000182.1:0-137764 GCA_037306005.1 Rhinophrynus dorsalis | reverse complement strand
ACGATTCCACAATTTCTTTTTAATGTCCAATTGTTTATTTGTTCTATGCTTTATTTTGAGACATTAAACTGTGCGTAAATTTCAATAAAAACTGGAAAAATGGGGGTGTTCTAAAACTGTTGACTGTAGTCCTCTCTGTGCACAGACTACTGTCTGAATTCGGAGTGCCCCGCTCCGTTATCAGCAGTGGCATGGGCAGTCTCTACTGCGCATGACATCTTCTGACAAACATACTTTAGCGAATTATGATATAGGATATACACACACACACACACACACACACATATATATATGCAGACACATATACACATATAGATACTCATATACACACACAGGACAAGTAGCCAACAAGAAGAAGAAAATGGTAAAGGTGCATCGAGGGGTCAGTGGCCTATCGTGACTGAGGGGCGAGTATTGGTTACTGCACTAGTTATCACATACACTATTCTATTTATATAATAGTGTATATACACACACACTGCACTAGTTATCACACAACCATAATGTATTACAGAGACATTCCCCACCATCCGTCGTAACCTTGGTCCTTAACATAGACACACACGTATGCACGCATAATATAGATGTACATACATACATACACAAACATACATACATGCATACACACCCTCGCACTCATATACACTTATATATACACTCTGACCTTGATCTCTCAAATCACTTTTGTTTCAGGAGCTGATCCGGTTGAAGGGTGGAGCCCATCCAGGGGAAGGACGTGTGGAGGTCCAGAGGAAGGGACAGTGGGGGACAGTGTGTGATGACCGTTGGGACCTGCAAGCTGCCAGCGTGGTGTGTAGGGAGCTGGGCTTTGGCAGTGCTAAGGAGGCCCTAACGGGAGCTCGTATGGGACAAGGTGAGTGGAAAGAAACCTGGATAGTGATCAGTGTCAAATATCAGCAGCAAAATCAAACCTAATCCTGTCTTCCATAAAGAGGCGCATACATGCAATATTCATGTGATACACATGCCATATACATGCCATATACATGGGAGAGTGAAAAGCATGATTGTGATCCTGTACAGTTCCTTGGTAGGACATCACCTGGAAAATGAAATGCAGTTTTGGAAACTGGTGTTTAAAAGGAGGAGACTAGAACTGTAGACATTACAAAGAAGAGCAAAACCACGAATTAAGGGAATGGAGGGAACTGAGCCAAACTTGGTTAAAGGAGCAGTAAACTTTTATTTATAAAAACACATATTTTACAGAGCATTTCTTGCTGAATAAAACAAGGTCACTCCCATCGCTGTCAGATGTTTTATTCAAAAATTATAGCAGTTCAAATAATCAGGAAGTGACTTTACTGTGTTTACTTCCTGATAGTTCTAACTGACAGGAAGTGAATTTACTGTGTTTACTTCCAGATAGATCTGACAGGAAGTGAATTTACTGTGTTTACTTCCTGATAGTTCTGACTGACAGGAAATGAATTTACTGTATTTACTTCCTGATAGATCAACTGACAGGAAGTGACTTTACTGTGTTTACTTCCTGATAGCTCTAACTGACAGGAAGTGAATTTACTGTGTTTACTTCCTGATAGATCTGACAGGAAGTGAATTTACTGTGTTTACTTCCTGATAGCTCTAACTGACAGGAAGTGAATTTACTGTGTTTACTTCCAGATAGCTCTAACTGACAGGAAGTGAATTTACTGTGTTTACTTCCAGATAGTTCTAACTGACAGGAAGTGAATTTACTGTGTTTACATCCTGATAGATCAACTGACAGGAAGTGAATTTACTGCGTTTACTTCCTGATAGATCAACTGACAGGAAATGAATTTACTGTGATTACTTCCAGATAGTTCTAACTGACAGGAAGTGAATTTACTGTGTTTACTTCCTGATAGTTCTGACAGGAAGTAAATTTACTGTGTTTACTTCCTGCTAGTTCTATCTGACAGGAAATGAATTTACTGTGATTACTTCCAGATAGTTCTAACTGACAGGAAGTGAATTTACTGTGTTTACTTCCTGATAGTTCTGACAGGAAGTGAATTTACTGTGTTTACTTCCAGATAGTTCTAACTGACAGGAAGTGAATTTACTGTGTTTACTTCCTGATAGTTCTAACTGACAGGAAGTGAATTTACTGTGTTTACTTTCTGATAGTTCTAACTGACAGGAAGTGAATTTATTGTGATTACTTCCTGATAGTTCTAACTGACAGGAAGTGAATTTACTGTGTTTACATCCTGATAGATCAACTGACAGGAAGTGAATTTACTGTGTTTACTTCCAGATAGTTCTAACTGACAGGAAGTGAATTTACTTCCTGACAGTTCTAACTGAGAGGAAGTGAGTTTACTGTGTTTACTTCCTGATAGATCTGACAGGAAGTGAATTTACTGTGTTTACTTCCTGCTAGTTCTAACTGACAGGAAATGAATTTACTGTGATTACTTCCAGATAGTTCTAACTGACAGGAAGTGAATTTACTGTGTTTACTTCCTGATAGTTCTGACAGGAAGTGAATTTACTGTGTTTACTTCCAGATAGTTCTAACTGACAGGAAGTGAATTTACTGTGTTTACTTCCTGATAGTTCTAACTGACAGGAAGTGAATTTACTGTGTTTACTTCCAGATAGTTCTAACTGACAGGAAGTGTATTTACTGTGTTTACATCCTGATAGATCAACTGACAGGAAGTGAATTTACTGTGTTTACTTCCTGATAGATCAACTGACAGGAAATGAATTTACTGTGATTACTTCCAGATAGTTCTAACTGACAGGAAGTGAATTTACTGTGTTTACTTCCTGATAGTTCTGACAGGAAGTGAATTTACAGTGTTTACTTCCTGCTAGTTCTAACTGACAGGAAATGAATTTACTGTGATTACTTCCAGATAGTTCTAACTGACAGGAAGTGAATTTACTGTGTTTACTTCCTGATAGTTCTGACAGGAAGTGAATTTACTGTGTTTACTTCCAGATAGTTCTAACTGACAGGAAGGGAATTTACTGTGTTTACTTCCTGATAGTTCTAACTGACAGGAAGTGAATTTACTGTGTTTACTTCCAGATAGTTCTAACTGACAGGAAGTGAATTTACTGTGTTTACATCCTGATAGATCAACTGACAGGAAGTGAATTTACTGTGTTTACTTCCAGATAGTTCTAACTGACAGGAAGTGAATTTACTTCCTGACAGTTCTAACTGAGAGGAAGTGAGTTTACTGTGTTTACTTCCTGATAGATCTGACAGGAAGTGAATTTACTGTGTTTACTTCCTGATAGTTCTGACTGACAGGAAATGAATTTACTGTATTTACTTCCTGATAGATCAACTGACAGGAAGTGACTTTACTGTGTTTACTTCCTGATAGCTCTAACTGACAGGAAGTGAATTTACTGTGTTTACTTCCTGATAGATCTGACAGGAAGTGAATTTACTGTGTTTACTTCCTGATAGCTCTAACTGACAGGAAGTGAATTTACTGTGTTTACTTCCAGATAGCTCTAACTGACAGGAAGTGAATTTACTGTGTTTACTTCCAGATAGTTCTAACTGACAGGAAGTGAATTTACTGTGTTTACATCCTGATAGATCAACTGACAGGAAGTGAATTTACTGCGTTTACTTCCTGATAGATCAACTGACAGGAAATGAATTTACTGTGATTACTTCCAGATAGTTCTAACTGACAGGAAGTGAATTTACTGTGTTTACTTCCTGATAGTTCTGACAGGAAGTAAATTTACTGTGTTTACTTCCTGCTAGTTCTATCTGACAGGAAATGAATTTACTGTGATTACTTCCAGATAGTTCTAACTGACAGGAAGTGAATTTACTGTGTTTACTTCCTGATAGTTCTGACAGGAAGTGAATTTACTGTGTTTACTTCCAGATAGTTCTAACTGACAGGAAGTGAATTTACTGTGTTTACTTCCTGATAGTTCTAACTGACAGGAAGTGAATTTACTGTGTTTACTTTCTGATAGTTCTAACTGACAGGAAGTGAATTTATTGTGATTACTTCCTGATAGTTCTAACTGACAGGAAGTGAATTTACTGTGTTTACATCCTGATAGATCAACTGACAGGAAGTGAATTTACTGTGTTTACTTCCAGATAGTTCTAACTGACAGGAAGTGAATTTACTTCCTGACAGTTCTAACTGAGAGGAAGTGAGTTTACTGTGTTTACTTCCTGATAGATCTGACAGGAAGTGAATTTACTGTGTTTACTTCCTGCTAGTTCTAACTGACAGGAAATGAATTTACTGTGATTACTTCCAGATAGTTCTAACTGACAGGAAGTGAATTTACTGTGTTTACTTCCTGATAGTTCTGACAGGAAGTGAATTTACTGTGTTTACTTCCAGATAGTTCTAACTGACAGGAAGTGAATTTACTGTGTTTACTTCCTGATAGTTCTAACTGACAGGAAGTGAATTTACTGTGTTTACTTCCAGATAGTTCTAACTGACAGGAAGTGTATTTACTGTGTTTACATCCTGATAGATCAACTGACAGGAAGTGAATTTACTGTGTTTACTTCCTGATAGATCAACTGACAGGAAATGAATTTACTGTGATTACTTCCAGATAGTTCTAACTGACAGGAAGTGAATTTACTGTGTTTACTTCCTGATAGTTCTGACAGGAAGTGAATTTACTGTGTTTACTTCCAGATAGTTCTAACTGACAGGAAGGGAATTTACTGTGTCTACTTCCTGATAGTTCTAACTGACAGGAAGTGAATTTACTGTGTTTACTTCCAGATAGTTCTAACTGACAGGAAGTGAATTTACTGTGTTTACATCCTGATAGATCAACTGACAGGAAGTGAATTTACTGTGTTTACTTCCAGATAGTTCTAACTGACAGGAAGTGAATTTACTTCCTGACAGTTCTAACTGAGAGGAAGTGAGTTTACTGTGTTTACTTCCTGATAGATCTGACAGGAAGTGAATTTACTGTGTTTACTTCCTGCTAGTTCTAACTGACAGGAAATGAATTTACTGTTATTACTTCCAGATAGTTCTAACTGACAGGAAGTGAATTTACTGTGTTTACTTCCTGATAGTTCTGACAGGAAGTGAATTTACTGTGTTTACTTCCAGATAGTTCTAACTGACAGGAAGTGAATTTACTGTGTTTACTTCCTGATAGTTCTAACTGACAGGAAGTGAATTTACTGTGTTTACTTCCAGATAGTTCTAACTGACAGGAAGTGAATTTACTTCCTGACAGTTCTAACTGAGAGGAAGTGAGTTTACTGTGTTTACTTCCTGATAGATCTGATAGGAAGTGAATTTACTGTGTTTACTTCCAGATAGTTCTAACTGACAGGAAGTGAATTTACTGTGTTTACTTCCTGATATTTCTGACAGGAAGTGAATTTACTGTGTTTACTTCCTGATAGTTCTAACTGACAGGAAGTGAATTTACTGTGTTTACTTCCAGATAGTTCTGACAGGAAGTGTATTTACTGTGTTTACATCCTGATAGATCAACTGACAGGAAGTGAATTTACTTTGTTTACTTCCAGATAGTTCTAACTGACAGGAAGTGAATTTACTTCCTGACAGTTCTAACTGAGAGGAAGTGAGTTTACTGTGTTTACTTCCTGATAGATATGACAGTAAGTGAATTTACTGTGTTTACTTCCTGATAGTTCTAACTGACAGGAAGTGAATTTACTGTGTTTACTTCCAGATAGTTCTAACTGACAGGAAGTGTATTTACTGTGTTTACATCCTGATAGATCAACTGACAGGAAGTGAATTTACTGTGTTTACTTCCTGATAGATCAACTGACAGGAAATGAATTTACTGTGATTACTTCCAGATAGTTCTAACTGACAGGAAGTGAATTTACTGTGTTTACTTCCTGATAGTTCTGACAGGAAGTGAATTTACAGTGTTTACTTCCTGCTAGTTCTAACTGACAGGAAATGAATTTACTGTGATTACTTCCAGATAGTTCTAACTGACAGGAAGTGAATTTACTGTGTTTACTTCCTGATAGTTCTGACAGGAAGTGAATTTACTGTGTTTACTTCCAGATAGTTCTAACTGACAGGAAGGGAATTTACTGTGTTTACTTCCTGATAGTTCTAACTGACAGGAAGTGAATTTACTGTGTTTACTTCCAGATAGTTCTAACTGACAGGAAGTGAATTTACTGTGTTTACATCCTGATAGATCAACTGACAGGAAGTGAATTTACTGTGTTTACTTCCAGATAGTTCTAACTGACAGGAAGTGAATTTACTTCCTGACAGTTCTAACTGAGAGGAAGTGAGTTTACTGTGTTTACTTCCTGATAGATCTGACAGGAAGTGAATTTACTGTGTTTACTTCCTGCTAGTTCTAACTGACAGGAAATGAATTTACTGTGATTACTTCCAGATAGTTCTAACTGACAGGAAGTGAATTTACTGTGATTACTTCCAGATAGTTCTAACTGACAGGAAGTGAATTTACTGTGTTTACTTCCTGATAGTTCTGACAGGAAGTGAATTTACTGTGTTTACTTCCAGATAGTTCTAACTGACAGGAAGGGAATTTACTGTGTTTACTTCCTGATAGTTCTAACTGACAGGAAGTGAATTTACTGTGTTTACTTCCAGATAGTTCTAACTGACAGGAAGTGAATTTACTGTGTTTACATCCTGATAGATCAACTGACAGGAAGTGAATTTACTGTGTTTACTTCCAGATAGTTCTAACTGACAGGAAGTGAATTTACTTCCTGACAGTTCTAACTGAGAGGAAGTGAGTTTACTGTGTTTACTTCCTGATAGATCTGACAGGAAGTGAATTTACTGTGTTTACTTCCTGCTAGTTCTAACTGACAGGAAATGAATTTACTGTGATTACTTCCAGATAGTTCTAACTGACAGGAAGTGAATTTACTGTGTTTACTTCCTGATAGTTCTGACAGGAAGTGAATTTACTGTGTTTACTTCCAGATAGTTCTAACTGACAGGAAGTGAATTTACTTCCTGACAGTTCTAACTGAGAGGAAGTGAGTTTACTGTGTTTACTTCCTGATAGATATGACAGTAAGTGAATTTACTGTGTTTACTTCCTGATAGTTCTAACTGACAGGAAGTGAATTTACTGTGTTTACTTCCAGATAGTTCTAACTGACAGGAAGTGAATTTACTTCCTGACAGTTCTAACTGAGAGGAAGTGAGTTTACTGTGTTTACTTCCTGATAGATCTGATAGGAAGTGAATTTACTGTGTTTACTTCCAGATAGTTCTAACTGACAGGAAGTGAATTTACTGTGTTTACTTCCTGATATTTCTGACAGGAAGTGAATTTACTGTGTTTACTTCCTGATAGTTCTAACTGACAGGAAGTGAATTTACTGTGTTTACTTCCAGATAGTTCTGACAGGAAGTGTATTTACTGTGTTTACATCCTGATAGATCAACTGACAGGAAGTGAATTTACTTTGTTTACTTCCAGATAGTTCTAACTGACAGGAAGTGAATTTACTTCCTGACAGTTCTAACTGAGAGGAAGTGAGTTTACTGTGTTTACTTCCTGATAGATATGACAGTAAGTGAATTTACTGTGTTTACTTCCTGATAGTTCTAACTGTCAGGAAGTGAATTTACTGTGTTTACTTCCAGATAGTTCTAACTGACAGGAAGTGTATTTACTGTGTTTACATCCTGATAGATCAACTGACAGGAAGTGAATTTACTGTGTTTACTTCCTGATAGATCAACTGACAGGAAATGAATTTACTGTGATTACTTTCAGATAGTTCTAACTGACAGGAAGTGAATTTACTGTGTTTACTTCCTGATAGTTCTGACAGGAAGTGAATTTACAGTGTTTACTTCCTGCTAGTTCTAACTGACAGGAAATGAATTTACTGTGATTACTTCCAGATAGTTCTAACTGACAGGAAGTGAATTTACTGTGTTTACTTCCTGATAGTTCTGACAGGAAGTGAATTTACTGTGTTTACTTCCAGATAGTTCTAACTGACAGGAAGTGAATTTACTGTGTTTACATCCTGATAGATCAACTGACAGGAAGTGAATTTACTGTGTTTACTTCCAGATAGTTCTAACTGACAGGAAGTGAATTTACTTCCTGACAGTTCTAACTGAGAGGAAGTGAGTTTACTGTGTTTACTTCCTGATAGATCTGACAGGAAGTGAATTTACTGTGTTTACTTCCTGCTAGTTCTAACTGACAGGAAATGAATTTACTGTGATTACTTCCAGATAGTTCTAACTGACAGGAAGTGAATTTACTGTGTTTACTTCCTGATAGTTCTGACAGGAAGTGAATTTACTGTGTTTACTTCCAGATAGTTCTAACTGACAGGAAGTGAATTTACTGTGTTTACTTCCTGATAGTTCTAACTGACAGGAAGTGAATTTACTGTGTTTACTTCCAGATAGTTCTAACTGACAGGAAGTGAATTTACTTCCTGACAGTTCTAACTGAGAGGAAGTGAGTTTACTGTGTTTACTTCCTGATAGATCTGATAGGAAGTGAATTTACTGTGTTTACTTCCAGATAGTTCTAACTGACAGGAAGTGAATTTACTGTGTTTACTTCCTGATAGTTCTGACAGGAAGTGAATTTACTGTGTTTACTTCCAGATAGTTCTAACTGACAGGAAGTGAATTTACTGTGTTTACTTCCTGATAGTTCTAACTGACAGGAAGTGAATTTACTGTGTTTACTTCCAGATAGTTCTAACTGACAGGAAGTGAATTTACTTCCTGACAGTTCTAACTGAGAGGAAGTGAGTTTACTGTGTTTACTTCCTGATAGATCTGATAGGAAGTGAATTTACTGTGTTTACTTCCAGATAGTTCTAACTGACAGGAAGTGAATTTACTGTGTTTACTTCCTGATATTTCTGACAGGAAGTGAATTTACTGTGTTTACTTCCTGATAGTTCTAACTGACAGGAAGTGAATTTACTGTGTTTACTTCCAGATAGTTCTGACAGGAAGTGTATTTACTGTGTTTACATCCTGATAGATCAACTGACAGGAAGTGAATTTACTTTGTTTACTTCCAGATAGTTCTAACTGACAGGAAGTGAATTTACTTCCTGACAGTTCTAACTGAGAGGAAGTGAGTTTACTGTGTTCACTTCCTGATAGATATGACAGTAAGTGAATTTACTGTGTTTACTTCCTGATAGTTCTAACTGACAGGAAGTGAATTTACTGTGTTTACTTCCAGATAGTTCTAACTGACAGGAAGTGTATTTACTGTGTTTACATCCTGATAGATCAACTGACAGGAAGTGAATTTACTGTGTTTACTTCCTGATAGATCAACTGACAGGAAATGAATTTACTGTG
This sequence comes from Rhinophrynus dorsalis, assembly GCA_037306005.1. Lineage (NCBI taxonomy): Eukaryota > Metazoa > Chordata > Amphibia > Anura > Rhinophrynidae > Rhinophrynus > Rhinophrynus dorsalis. Next base: position 128,438 of record JBBDGT010000182.1, on the reverse strand, counting down.
ATTACTTTCAGATAGTTCTAACTGACAGGAAGTGAATTTACTGTGTTTACTTCCTGATAGTTCTGACAGGAAGTGAATTTACAGTGTTTACTTCCTGCTAGTTCTAACTGACAGGAAATGAATTTACTGTGATTACTTCCAGATAGTTCTAACTGACAGGAAGTGAATTTACTGTGTTTACTTCCTGATAGTTCTGACAGGAAGTGAATTTACTGTGTTTACTTCCAGATAGTTCTAACTGACAGGAAGTGAATTTACTGTGTTTACATCCTGATAGATCAACTGACAGGAAGTGAATTTACTGTGTTTACTTCCAGATAGTTCTAACTGACAGGAAGTGAATTTACTTCCTGACAGTTCTAACTGAGAGGAAGTGAGTTTACTGTGTTTACTTCCTGATAGATATGACAGTAAGTGAATTTACTGTGTTTACTTCCTGATAGTTCTAACTGTCAGGAAGTGAATTTACTGTGTTTACTTCCAGATAGTTCTAACTGACAGGAAGTGTATTTACTGTGTTTACATCCTGATAGATCAACTGACAGGAAGTGAATTTACTGTGTTTACTTCCTGATAGATCAACTGACAGGAAATGAATTTACTGTGATTACTTTCAGATAGTTCTAACTGACAGGAAGTGAATTTACTGTGTTTACTTCCTGATAGTTCTGACAGGAAGTGAATTTACAGTGTTTACTTCCTGCTAGTTCTAACTGACAGGAAATGAATTTACTGTGATTACTTCCAGATAGTTCTAACTGACAGGAAGTGAATTTACTGTGTTTACTTCCTGATAGTTCTGACAGGAAGTGAATTTACTGTGTTTACTTCCAGATAGTTCTAACTGACAGGAAGTGAATTTACTGTGTTTACATCCTGATAGATCAACTGACAGGAAGTGAATTTACTGTGTTTACTTCCAGATAGTTCTAACTGACAGGAAGTGAATTTACTTCCTGACAGTTCTAACTGAGAGGAAGTGAGTTTACTGTGTTTACTTCCTGATAGATCTGACAGGAAGTGAATTTACTGTGTTTACTTCCTGCTAGTTCTAACTGACAGGAAATGAATTTACTGTGATTACTTCCAGATAGTTCTAACTGACAGGAAGTGAATTTACTGTGTTTACTTCCTGATAGTTCTGACAGGAAGTGAATTTACTGTGTTTACTTCCAGATAGTTCTAACTGACAGGAAGTGAATTTACTGTGTTTACTTCCTGATAGTTCTAACTGACAGGAAGTGAATTTACTGTGTTTACTTCCAGATAGTTCTAACTGACAGGAAGTGAATTTACTTCCTGACAGTTCTAACTGAGAGGAAGTGAGTTTACTGTGTTTACTTCCTGATAGATCTGATAGGAAGTGAATTTACTGTGTTTACTTCCAGATAGTTCTAACTGACAGGAAGTGAATTTACTGTGTTTACTTCCTGATAGTTCTGACAGGAAGTGAATTTACTGTGTTTACTTCCAGATAGTTCTAACTGACAGGAAGTGAATTTACTGTGTTTACTTCCTGATAGTTCTAACTGACAGGAAGTGAATTTACTGTGTTTACTTCCAGATAGTTCTAACTGACAGGAAGTGAATTTACTTCCTGACAGTTCTAACTGAGAGGAAGTGAGTTTACTGTGTTTACTTCCTGATAGATCTGATAGGAAGTGAATTTACTGTGTTTACTTCCAGATAGTTCTAACTGACAGGAAGTGAATTTACTGTGTTTACTTCCTGATATTTCTGACAGGAAGTGAATTTACTGTGTTTACTTCCTGATAGTTCTAACTGACAGGAAGTGAATTTACTGTGTTTACTTCCAGATAGTTCTGACAGGAAGTGTATTTACTGTGTTTACATCCTGATAGATCAACTGACAGGAAGTGAATTTACTTTGTTTACTTCCAGATAGTTCTAACTGACAGGAAGTGAATTTACTTCCTGACAGTTCTAACTGAGAGGAAGTGAGTTTACTGTGTTCACTTCCTGATAGATATGACAGTAAGTGAATTTACTGTGTTTACTTCCTGATAGTTCTAACTGACAGGAAGTGAATTTACTGTGTTTACTTCCAGATAGTTCTAACTGACAGGAAGTGTATTTACTGTGTTTACATCCTGATAGATCAACTGACAGGAAGTGAATTTACTGTGTTTACTTCCTGATAGATCAACTGACAGGAAATGAATTTACTGTGATTACTTTCAGATAGTTCTAACTGACAGGAAGTGAATTTACTGTGTTTACTTCCTGATAGTTCTGACAGGAAGTGAATTTACAGTGTTTACTTCCTGCTAGTTCTAACTGACAGGAAATGAATTTACTGTGATTACTTCCAGATAGTTCTAACTGACAGGAAGTGAATTTACTGTGTTTACTTCCTGATAGTTCTGACAGGAAGTGAATTTACTGTGTTTACTTCCAGATAGTTCTAACTGACAGGAAGTGAATTTACTGTGTTTACATCCTGATAGATCAACTGACAGGAAGTGAATTTACTGTGTTTACTTCCAGATAGTTCTAACTGACAGGAAGTGAATTTACTTCCTGACAGTTCTAACTGAGAGGAAGTGAGTTTACTGTGTTTACTTCCTGATAGATCTGACAGGAAGTGAATTTACTGTGTTTACTTCCTGCTAGTTCTAACTGACAGGAAATGAATTTACTGTGATTACTTCCAGATAGTTCTAACTGACAGGAAGTGAATTTACTGTGTTTACTTCCTGATAGTTCTGACAGGAAGTGAATTTACTGTGTTTACTTCCAGATAGTTCTAACTGACAGGAAGTGAATTTACTGTGTTTACTTCCTGATAGTTCTAACTGACAGGAAGTGAATTTACTGTGTTTACTTCCAGATAGTTCTAACTGACAGGAAGTGAATTTACTTCCTGACAGTTCTAACTGAGAGGAAGTGAGTTTACTGTGTTTACTTCCTGATAGATCTGATAGGAAGTGAATTTACTGTGTTTACTTCCAGATAGTTCTAACTGACAGGAAGTGAATTTACTGTGTTTACTTCCTGATAGTTCTGACAGGAAGTGAATTTACTGTGTTTACTTCCAGATAGTTCTAACTGACAGGAAGTGAATTTACTGTGTTTACTTCCTGATAGTTCTAACTGACAGGAAGTGAATTTACTGTGTTTACTTCCAGATAGTTCTAACTGACAGGAAGTGAATTTACTTCCTGACAGTTCTAACTGAGAGGAAGTGAGTTTACTGTGTTTACTTCCTGATAGATCTGATAGGAAGTGAATTTACTGTGTTTACTTCCAGATAGTTCTAACTGACAGGAAGTGAATTTACTGTGTTTACTTCCTGATATTTCTGACAGGAAGTGAATTTACTGTGTTTACTTCCTGATAGTTCTAACTGACAGGAAGTGAATTTACTGTGTTTACTTCCAGATAGTTCTGACAGGAAGTGTATTTACTGTGTTTACATCCTGATAGATCAACTGACAGGAAGTGAATTTACTTTGTTTACTTCCAGATAGTTCTAACTGACAGGAAGTGAATTTACTTCCTGACAGTTCTAACTGAGAGGAAGTGAGTTTACTGTGTTTACTTCCTGATAGATATGACAGTAAGTGAATTTACTGTGTTTACTTCCTGATAGTTCTAACTGACAGGAAGTGAATTTACTGTGTTTACTTCCAGATAGTTCTAACTGACAGGAAGTGTATTTACTGTGTTTACATCCTGATAGATCAACTGACAGGAAGTGAATTTACTGTGTTTACTTCCTGATAGATCAACTGACAGGAAATGAATTTACTGTGATTACTTTCAGATAGTTCTAACTGACAGGAAGTGAATTTACTGTGTTTACTTCCTGATAGTTCTGACAGGAAGTGAATTTACAGTGTTTACTTCCTGCTAGTTCTAACTGACAGGAAATGAATTTACTGTGATTACTTCCAGATAGTTCTAACTGACAGGAAGTGAATTTACTGTGTTTACTTCCTGATAGTTCTGACAGGAAGTGAATTTACTGTGTTTACTTCCAGATAGTTCTAACTGACAGGAAGTGAATTTACTGTGTTTACATCCTGATAGATCAACTGACAGGAAGTGAATTTACTGTGTTTACTTCCAGATAGTTCTAACTGACAGGAAGTGAATTTACTTCCTGACAGTTCTAACTGAGAGGAAGTGAGTTTACTGTGTTTACTTCCTGATAGATCTGACAGGAAGTGAATTTACTGTGTTTACTTCCTGCTAGTTCTAACTGACAGGAAATGAATTTACTGTGATTACTTCCAGATAGTTCTAACTGACAGGAAGTGAATTTACTGTGTTTACTTCCTGATAGTTCTGACAGGAAGTGAATTTACTGTGTTTACTTCCAGATAGTTCTAACTGACAGGAAGTGAATTTACTGTGTTTACTTCCTGATAGTTCTAACTGACAGGAAGTGAATTTACTGTGTTTACTTCCAGATAGTTCTAACTGACAGGAAGTGAATTTACTTCCTGACAGTTCTAACTGAGAGGAAGTGAGTTTACTGTGTTTACTTCCTGATAGATCTGATAGGAAGTGAATTTACTGTGTTTACTTCCAGATAGTTCTAACTGACAGGAAGTGAATTTACTGTGTTTACTTCCTGATAGTTCTGACAGGAAGTGAATTTACTGTGTTTACTTCCAGATAGTTCTAACTGACAGGAAGTGAATTTACTGTGTTTACTTCCTGATAGTTCTAACTGACAGGAAGTGAATTTACTGTGTTTACTTCCAGATAGTTCTAACTGACAGGAAGTGAATTTACTTCCTGACAGTTCTAACTGAGAGGAAGTGAGTTTACTGTGTTTACTTCCTGATAGATCTGATAGGAAGTGAATTTACTGTGTTTACTTCCAGATAGTTCTAACTGACAGGAAGTGAATTTACTGTGTTTACTTCCTGATATTTCTGACAGGAAGTGAATTTACTGTGTTTACTTCCTGATAGTTCTAACTGACAGGAAGTGAATTTACTGTGTTTACTTCCAGATAGTTCTGACAGGAAGTGTATTTACTGTGTTTACATCCTGATAGATCAACTGACAGGAAGTGAATTTACTTTGTTTACTTCCAGATAGTTCTAACTGACAGGAAGTGAATTTACTTCCTGACAGTTCTAACTGAGAGGAAGTGAGTTTACTGTGTTTACTTCCTGATAGATATGACAGTAAGTGAATTTACTGTGTTTACTTCCTGATAGTTCTAACTGACAGGAAGTGAATTTACTGTATTTACTTTCTGATAGATCAACTGACAGGAAGTGAATTTACTGTGCTTACTTCCTGATAGATCTGACTGACAGGAAGTGAATTTACTGTGTTTATTTCCTGATAGTTCTAACTGACAGGAAATGAATTTACTGTTTGATTACTTCCTGATAGTTCTAACTGACAGGAAGTGAATTTACTGTGTTTACTTCCTGATAGCTCTAACTGACAGGAAGTGAATTTACTGTGTTTACTTCCTGATAGTTCTAACTGACAGGAAGTGAATTTACTGTGTGATTACATCCTGATAGTTCTAACTGACAGGAAGTGAATTTACTGTGTTTACTTTCTGATAGTTCAAACTGACAGGAAGTGACAGGCAGTTTCTATCACATTCTATGGAGAACTGTATGTCTCTGACTTTTCTGACTTTCCTCTCCATTAGAATCTAAAAGGAAATCTAGTTAGAATTTGACCACTAGAGGGCACTGCTAATGTAAAAAAACATGGGTTTAAACTGTAATAACTCTGGAAATATAAGGATCTCTCTAGTAAATTGTTTTCATACCATGGTCTGATTACTACAAACCTTATGATTAGAGGAAATGGGGTTCAATTTCAGGAGAGGAAAGGTTTCTTTACATTAATGGTTTTTGAATTGTGGGATTAGGGATGTGGTGATGGCAGATACAATGGATACATCTAAAAAGAGTAGCTAAACTACTAACAAGAGGTCATACTTGGTTATACTGTGTATTGCAAGGTTAAACTGGAAGTTACATTATCTGCAATTACACCACCCGAGGCAAAGAATTCCATAATCTTATTGCCCTTACTGTAAAGAATCCCTGCATTTGTTATAGTCAAAAGCTCCTTTCCTCTAGTCTTAATGGATGACCTTGTGTTCCTAGCTCAGATCTTTGTGTAAATAATTAATTGGATAGTTCTTTGTATTGACCTTGAATATATATGTAAATGGTAATCCTATCACCCCTTAGACATCTCTTCTCTTATGTAAACAATCCCAGTTTGGCTAGTCTCTCTTTATAACTCAGATCCTCCAGTCCCTTTATCAGGTTATCAAAAAATAGGAAAAGGAAAAAGAAAAGGGACAAGAAAAGTGGATACTTAAATTGGCACTCAGACCCAAAATATATAGTATCTAACGAAGTAATAAAAATTCAGAATATATCAAAATAGAAAAAATACATTTATTATAGAAAATTATGGTCACTCAAACTCAGCGTGGGACCACCACATCCCCCAATCCCCAATAGAACACCATGTCCCAAATAAAAAGCAACGATGCATACAAAACCACCCTTTTAAGACATAACCACCCTTTTTTGTACCAAGCCAGCGGCTGCAGTAGTAAATGCTGGCTTGGAACTCTAGAAGAACATTGCTGTTGTGAGCTGCTTGTCTGGAGAGTTCACTAGTCTGGAGACCTTAGTCCTAGGCCAGGCCTAAGTGGGGAGCCCCTTGTCCTGAGCCAGGGAAACAATGCGCAAGCTTTTTGTTCTGGGCCAGGAGAAAACGTGAGCCCCTTGTCCGGGCCTTGAAATAGTGAGCAAGCCCCTTGTCCTGGGCCAGGGAAATTGGTGCCTTCTGGTCCTGGCTAGCACCAAATTGGGAGGCCCCTCCTGGGTCAGGCTCCCTGTAGATCTGGGGTCAGACTTTCAGTGTCCAAAGCCAGTCTGTAAGGGGGATCTCTTTGCTGTGACTGGATCTTTGGGCTCTCAATGATCTGGGAAACAAAGTGTGGGGGAGAGGGGCACATCTCCCCCTTTTTTGTTGGGCAAGTGCCCCAGAGGAATAGGAGAGGATGTTATTCCCACTCTCCTGGGCTGGGGCAATACTCAAAGGGTCTCTGAAAGCGTTGATGGTTCTCTCCCCGAGTGCAGGGGCATCCAAGGTTTCCGGTGACCTGGTGGGGAACACATTCCCACCCACCAGGCAGGGATCAGAGAATCCAGGGGGCATAACAACATCCCTGGTGGTGAGGACTGTGGTCCCACTCACCAGGTCAGGAGTCACAAGGGGGCTGATGGGGAGCGCACTCCCACCCACCAGTTCACAGGTAACAGGGGCACAAACAGCATCCTTGATGAGGACCGCAGTCCCACTCATCCAGCTGGGGGTCACAGGAAAAGGGGGAATCACTGTTGGGCTAGGAGTGAGGACTGTTGTCCCACTCACCCCAGCCAGGGCTTCACATGACCTGGTGCGCTCGCTCCCACGCACCCAGCCAGGGGTTACAAGGGGACTGGAGAGCTCTCTCCTACTCTCCAGCATGGGGGTCTTGGGGCAACACATAGGGTTTCCAGGGCCAGCAGCAGCACTGCAGGGTGGCAGCCTGCTGGATCCCTCTTCTTCCTGGCCCCCCACATCAGGGCCATCTCTTGTCTTGGGGAGGAGGGCAAACTCAATCCTCCTTGCCATCTTATTCAGGTACCTGGAGAACACCATCTTTCCTTTCTCCAGAGCGCCAACAACAGGGGACGGACTGGGGCTACTGGTGGGGACCTGCGTCTCTTCCACAGCAGCAGGCGTTTCCCAGACCCTGGTGAACTCGCTCCCACGCACCAGGCCAGGGGTTACAGGGGGCTGATGGGGCACTCTTCTCCACCCATCAGGTCACACAACATATCCTCAGGAGGGCCAGCAGCACTGCTCTCTTCCAGCCCGCTGGGGTCCTCCTCTTGTAGGCTATCACTCAGAGGCCCTTTTCCGTAGTGCCATCCCTCAAGGCGGCATCATCCATGGCCCTGGGGAGCACACACTGCTCCTCTCCCAGGGCATTCTCCAATAGAACAGGGGGCCTCTCTCTGGTGCTGCTGGTGAGCTCTTCTCCCCTCACCACAGCAGGGGGTTCACAGGGACTGATGGGCTCGTTCCTACCCATCAGTTGGGACATACAGTTGCTGCTGGTGGGGACCTGCGTCTCATCCACCGCAGCTGGGAAAGCAGGGGAAGGGGCAACATGCCTAACAGGAGAGACGTCTGTCCCATCCCCTGATGCAGAGGCATCTTCTTCACTGAGGAGGAACGCATTCCCACTCCTCAGCTCAGGGAAAACACAGTCTAGGGACAAAGGGGTGTCAGGAAGGACCGTTGTCCCACTTCCTGATAGCAGTCACTTAGATAACAAAGTAACTGTGTCTGGCATCTTATTATCTTCTCTGTATATAATACTTCATATCAGTCAGTAGATACGTCTCACCAGTCCTCGTTTTCTGCATCAATACTTCATGTTTCAATCAAAGTCTCAGCCGCTCACTAGTAGTAAACATAGAAATCTTCAGACCTCAATCAGATCCATCAGCCAGTCCATCCTCACAAGCCACCTCCATCTTCAGTCTTTATCCACCGATAGCCACAGATTGTTATAGAGATGTCTGATCTGTCACCATAACGTCACCATGTTTCGCCCTTACTGAGAGGGCTTCATCAAGACAGTTACATACTCACCGCAGGTAAATGTTTAAAAAATCCTCCACAGGCGGTTACACCCCACATTCAGTATAGTGGATCAGGTGAGGTAAAACTAGCAACTATCAAATTAACCCCTCACGTAACTTACGATCAAAACCATCAGCATTATATGCTGAATTTAACCCCTTGCTTTCCAAATTTGTTCCAGATTTTCTTGCATACTATTGTATGTTACAGCATAAATCGGGCAACTTATAAAAACATACTGAATTTTAAATCTTCATTTAACCCTTATGGAGACACTGTGCCCAACTGATATATCCACCTGCTTTCACATTGCAACAGATCTTTATCATAATCCCCCTTCTGATAGTCCTCTCAACATGGCGTATCCCTAAGGCTTGTAGTCCATCAACCTGACCGCCACGAAAATCCAAAAAGTGTCTAGAAACTGGGCTTGTGTTTTTCATTGTCCCTTTTATGCTTCAAAATCCACCTTCTTACCTGTCTGAATGTTTTCCCAGTATACACCAGGTAGCACGGGCATCTCAGTTGGTATATCGCACCCTCCGTTTTACAATTAATGAAGCCATGGATATTATATCATTTAGTTCCATCAGGATTCCTACATATCTTAGTGTGAAGAATACAGTTACATGCACTGCATGCGCCACACTTGTACATGCCCTTCATTGTGTTACACTTGTACATGCCCTTCATTGTGTTACACTTCTACATGCCCTTCATTGTGTTACACTTGTACATGCCCTTCATTGTGTTACACTTGTACATGCCCTTCATTGTGTTACACTTCTACATGCCCTTCATTGTGCCACACTTGTACATGCCCTTCATTGTGTTACACTTGTACATGCCCTTCATTGTGCCACACTTGTACATGCCCTTCATTGTGTTACACTTGTACATGCCCTTCATTGTGCCACACTTGTACATGCCCTTCATTGTGCCACACTTGTACATGCCCTTCATTGTGTTACACTTGTACATGCCCTTCATTGTGTTACACTTGTACATGCCCTTCATTGTGCCACACTTGTACATGCCCTTCATTGTGTTACACTTACACATGCCCTTCATTGTGTTACACTTGTACATGCCCTTCATTGTGTTACACTTGTACATGCCATTCATTGTGTTACACTTGTACATGCCCTTCATTGTGCCACACTTGTACATGCCCTTCATTGCGTTACACTTGTACATGCCCTTCATTGTGCCACACTTGTACATGCCCTTCATTGTGCCACACTTGTACATGCCCTTCATTGTGTTACACTTGTACATGCCCTTCATTGTGTTACACTTGTACATGCCCTTCATTGCGTTACACTTGTACATGCCCTTCATTGTGCCACACTTGTACATGCCCTTCATTGTGTTACACTTGTACATGCCCTTCATTGTGTTACACTTGTACATGCCCTTCATTGTGCCACACTTGTACATGCCCTTCATTGTGTTACACTTGTACATGCCATTCATTGTGTTACACTTGTACATGCCCTTCATTGTGCCACACTTGTACATGCCCTTCATTGCGTTACACTTGTACATGCCCTTCATTGTGTTACACTTGTACATGCCCTTCATTGTGCCACACTTGTACATGCCCTTCATTGTGCCACACTTGTACATGCCCTTCATTGTGTTACACTTGTACATGCCCTTCATTGTGTTACACTTGTACATGCCCTTCATTGTGCCACACTTGTACATGCCCTTCATTGTGCCACACTTGTACATGCCCTTCATTGTGTTACACTTGTACATGCCCTTCATTGTGTTACACTTGTACATGCCCTTCATTGTGTTACACTTGTACATGCCATTCATTGCTTTACACTTGTACATGCCCTTCATTGTGCCACACTTGTACCTGCCCTTCATTGTGCCACACTTGTACATGCCCTTCATTGTGTTACACTTGTACATGCCCTTCATTGTGTTACACTTGTACATGCCATTCATTGCTTTACACTTGTACATGCCCTTCATTGTGCCACACTTGTACATGCCCTTCATTGTGCCACACTTGTACATGCCCTTCATTGTGTTACACTTGTACATGCCCTTCATTGTGTTACACTTGTACATGCCCTTCATTGTGCCACACTTGTACATGCCCTTCATTGTGCCACACTTGTACATGCCCTTCATTGTGGTACACTTGTACATGCCCTTCATTGTGTTACACTTCTACATGCCCTTCATTGTGCCACACTTCTACATGCCCTTCATTGTGTTACACTTGTACATGCCATTCATTGTGTTACACTTGTACATGCCATTCATTGTGCCACACTTGTACATGCCCTTCATTGTGTTTCACTTGTACATGCCCTTCATTGTGTTACACTTCTACATGCCCTTCATTGTGTTACACTTGTACATGCTATTCATTGTGCCACACTTGTACATGCCCTTCATTGTGTCTTTACCCAACCATGCAGTTTTGATATCAGAGACTTTATAATGGCTACTAAGTAATCTCACACAGATTGGGAGCCCTTTTTGCAGACACAGCTGGACTATGTCCCACAATTTCCCTCACAATATCCTTCTGAGTGAGGAGATGCCAATGCTTAGTAATAATACCTCGCAATGTATTCCAGTGTGTTCCAAAGTTGGTAACAAATCGGACCCTATTATCTTGCGTTACGTTCTTTCTGTACAAATAGAGCAACATCTCTGTTTTGACCCAAGGCTCTATGATATCCTTTTTTTCAGAAGTCCAAAAGGATAACCCCTTTGTAGCAGTCTATCTGTAAGTTCCCTCACTTGGGCTTTAAAATCAGACATGTCTCTACAATTGCGGCGCAGCTGCAAATATTGTCCATACGGTATTCCTCTTATTTGAGACACTGGATGATAACTAGAAGCATGCAGAATTGTATTACAAGTCGTAGGTTTACGATAAGTTTTAGTTTTTAAAATACAATCATCCTTGAAGATTTTAAGATCCAAAAAAATCTACTTCTTCCATATGAACAAATTTGGTTAAGTGAATATTTAAATCATTTGTATTCAAATCCAGAACAAATTCATCCAATTCCTCTTGGGTACCATCCCATATTAAAAATATATTGTCTATATAGCGAAGTCATAGGGCGATATGCGCCCCAAACCCACAGGCATCAGCCACCACATGTTGCTCCCTACACGCATAGGTCGGGGCGCAGGTCGACCCCATGGCAATGCTACAACATTGTTGGTAAAATGTGTCTTTAAAACAAAAATAATTATTGTTCAAAATAAAATCCAACAAGTCCACAATTAATTCATTTTGGTGTGCAAAATCAACACGAGGAGTCTTGTAATATCTCTCGTATCTTCTACATAAGATGGTAACACCTTCAGGAATGGTTTCAGTCGGACATCCACATATCTACTGACATGTTCAGTCACTCCACCAATTCCACAAAACACTGGTCGTTCTGGAGGTTGTTTCATAAACTTATGAGTCTTGATTGTAGGTACCTTTGGGTGTTCAACATATAGTTAAATTCATTTTGGATATTAAATCTTCATCTAAGGTCATCATCAATTTAATTCTCAACTCATCTTGAATCTCAACTGTGGGGTCTTTTTTGAGTAGTGAATAACAATCTTTATCCCTTAATTGTTGCATTACTTCCTTTAATTTATGCTGTTCGCTCATCAGAACGACATTTTCGCCCTTATCTGAGGGCTTTATTATTATCTCTGTATGGGCCTGTAAATCCTTTAGTGCCTTCAACTCTCCACTTGTCAGATTCTGGTTATCAGGTTTATTGTACATCTCTGCACCTTTTCCAGTTCAATAATGTGTGAACATGTGCCCAAAACTGTACTCCATATTATAGTCACATAGTACTGAATAGTGCCAATTAGTAACCCTTCTAGTATCTTACCCACTATGGAAGTCACATAGTCCTGAATAGTGTCAGTTAGTAACCCTTCTAGTATCTTACCCACTATGGAAGTCACATAGTTATGAATACTGTCAGTTAGTAACCCTTCTAGTATCTTACCCACTATGGAAGTCACATAGTCCTGAATAGTGTCAGTTAGTAACCCTTCTAGTATCTTACCCACTATGGAAGTCACATAGTACTGAATACTGTCAGTTAGTAACCCTTCTAGTATCTTACCCGCTATGGAAGTCACATAGATCTGAATAGTGTCAGTTAATAACCTTTCTAGTATCTTACCCACTATGGAAGTCACCTAGTCCTGAATACTGTCAGTTAGTAACCCTTCTAGTATCTTACCCACTATGGAAGTCACCTAGTCCTGAATAGTGTCAGTTAGTAACCCTTCTAGTATCTTACCCACTATGGAAGTCACATAGTTCTGAATAGTGTCAGTTAATAACCCTTCTAGTATCTTACCCACTATGGAAGTCACATAGTTCTGAATAGTGTCAGTTAGTAACCCTTCTAGTATCTTACCCACTATGGAAGTTACATAGTTCGGAATAGTGTCAGTTAGTAACCCTTCTAGTATCTTACCCACTATGGAAGTCACATAGTTCTGAATACTGTCAGTTAGTAACCCTTCTAGTATCTTACCCACTATGGAAGTCACATAGTTATGAATACTGTCAGTTAGTAACCCTTCTAGTATCTTACCCACTATGGAAGTCACACAGTTCTGAATAGTGTCAGTTAGTAACCCCTTCTAGTATCTTACCCACTATGGAAGTCACATAGTTCTGAATACTGTCAGTTAATAACCCTTCTAGTATCTTACCCACTATGGAAGTCACATAGTTCTGAATAGTGTCAGTCAGTAACCCTTCTAGTATCTTACCCACTATGGAAGTCACATAGTTCTGAATACTGTCAATTAATAACCCTTCTAGTATCTTACCCACTATGGAAGTCACATAGTTCTGAATACTGTCAGTTAGTAACCCTTCTAGTATCTTACCCACTATGGAAGTCACCTAGTTCTGAATAGTGTCAGTTAGTAACCCTTCTAGTATCTTATCCACTATGGAAGTCACATAGTTCTGAATACTGTCAGTTAGTAACTCTTCTAGTATCTTACCCACTATGGAAGTTACATAGTTCTGAATACTGTCAGTTAATAACCCTTCTAGTATCTTACCCACTATGGAAGTCACATAGTTCTGAATAGTGTCAGTTAGTAACCCTTCTAGTATCTTACCCACTATGGAAGTCACATAGTTCTGAATACTGTCAGTTAGTAACTCTTCTAGTATCTTACCCACTATGGAAGTCACATAGTTCTGAATAGTGTCAGTTAGTAACCCTTCTAGTATCTTACCCACTATGGAAGTCACATAGTACTGAATAGTGTCAGTTAGTAACCCTTCTAGTATCTTACCCACTATGGAAGTCACATAGTTCTGAATAGTGTCAGTTAATAACTCTTCTAGTATATTACCCACTATGGAAGTCACATAGTTCTGAATACTGTCAGTTAGTAACTCTTCTAGTATCTTACCCACTATGGAAGTCACATAGTCCTGAATACTGTCAGTTAATAACCCTTCTAGTATCTTACCCACTATGGAAGTCACATAGTACTGAATAGTGTCAGTTAGTAACCCTTCTAGTATCTTACCCACTATGGAAGTCACATAGTTCTGAATAGTGTCAGTTAGTAACCCTTCTAGTATCTTACCCACTGTGGAAGTCACATAGTTCTGAATAGTGTCAGTTAGTAACCCTTCTAGTATCTTACCCACTATGGAAGTCACATAGTACTGAATAGTGTCAGTTAGTAACCCTTCTAGTATCTTACCCACTATGGAAGTCACATAGTTCTGAATAGTGTCAGTTAGTAACCCTTCTAGTATCTTACCCACTATGGAAGTCACATAGTTCTGAATAGTGTCAGTTAATAACTCTTCTAGTATATTACCCACTATGGAAGTCACATAGTTCTGAATACTGTCAGTTAGTAACTCTTCTAGTATCTTACCCACTATGGAAGTCACATAGTCCTGAATACTGTCAGTTAGTAACCCTTCTAGTATCTTACCCACTATGGAAGTCACATAGTACTGAATAGTGTCAGTTAGTAACCCTTCTAGTATCTTACCCACTATGGAAGTCACATAGTTCTGAATAGTGTCAGTTAGTAACCCTTCTAGTATCTTACCCACTGTGGAAGTCACATAGTTCTGAATACTGTGAGTTAATAACCCTTTTAGTATCTTACCCACTATGGAAGTCAAGCTCACAGGTCTATAATTTCCTGGTTTGGATCTTGCTCTCTTTTTGAACAATGGAACTACATCAGCTTTCCTCCAATCACAGGGCACTATGCCTGATGAAAGTGAATCAATAAATGTTAAGTATGTTGGTCTTGCTATTACTGAACTAAGTTCCTTAAGTACCCTTGGGTGTATACCGTCTGGTCCAGGAGCTTTATTCACCATAACCTTTTCCAGCTCTTTTGGACTTTGTCCTCAGTAAGGCATGTACATGATGGAAATATGGTATTCTCTATTTTCCCATAGCCTGTAATTGCTTCTTCCTTTGTATATACAGAGAAAAAAGGAAAGTCATAGCCTTATCCTCACTAATCAATTAACCTGTGTCAACCTTAATAGGACCAATATCAACCTTTATCTTTTTATTTATATACTTGTAGATTTGGTTAGGATTTTCCTTGCACTCTTTTGCAATACTTCTCTCTTTTTCTATTTTAGCTAGCCTAATTGCTTGTTTGCAGATTTTATTATATATTTTTTTTATATTTTTTTAATGATGCATCTGACCCTTTTGACTTAAACATTCAACTTTAAAAAGGGTAACTTTTTAATGCTAAAAGAAGTATTAGAGAACATTCAATAGAGGACATTCAAGATAAAAATACAAAAGATGGAATTTGCTTAAAATCCTTTTAGATAAATATAAAAGTCAATAAATATCAGTAGAGAACAGATACAAGAGGAATAAATTAAGACCAATGTGTCTTAAAGATTCATGTGGAAATGAGGAATATGATGCAGTATTTTTGAATTATTTAAGTCAGATGCATTATTTAAAATATAAAGAATGCAACATGTAATTAGCATAGCTAAAACAGAAAGTGTGAAATCAAGGAGAATCCTAAATATTTATACCTGTCAAAAAATGAAGGTTGTTGTTGGGCTCCTTGAAACTGAAACAGGTGAATTATTTAGTAGGGATAAGACAATGGCTGACAACTTAAACAGATTATTTTCTTCAGGCTTTGGAAGTAACTCAGAATTTCTTCTGGCTGTCTGAGGACAATGTCCAAAAGTGACTGGAAAATGTTATGAAAAAAAAAAAAATCAAAAAACCTTGATCCAAGGACATACACTCAAGGGTGGCATAGTGGTATGGGAATGGAGGAAGAAGAGTTATTCAAAAAGGGGGTGAGATCTACACTTTGAAATTATAGACCCGTGAGTTTGATTTCCACTTGGAATGATTATTAATGAATTGTTTTCAGGACTGTACGATGATCAAAATGTATTAGAAAGATTTAGGAGAACTGATAGACAATAGACTTCACAGCAGTGTGCAGAGTCACTCAGCTGCTGCAAGAGCAAACGGTACTATCCTTCATAAAAAGGGATATAGATGCACAAGATGGGAATATAATTCTACCTCTATATCAATCTTTGGTAAGGCCTCATCGATAATACGGAGTATAGTTTTGGCTACCAACTGGAAAAAGTGCAGAGACATGCAAGAAAACTGATATAGGGATTGGAAGATCTGAGTTATAAAGAGAGACTAGTCAAACTGGGATTGTTTACATTAGAGAAGAGACATCTAAGGGGTGATATGATTACCATTTACACTTATATTCAGTACAAAAAACTCTCCAATTAACTATTTGCTCAAAGTGCTGAGCTAAGATTAAGAGGTCATCCATTACGACTAGAGGAAAGGTGCATTCAACTAAAAAAAAAAAAGCAGATATTTTGTAGAGTAAGGGCAGGAAAGTTATGGAACTCTTTGCCTCGGGATGCTGTGCTTGCAGGTACTGTAACTGCTTTCAGCAGTTTAGCACAGAAATACACCATGATTTTCCATTTCCCTTCCTCCATGTTCCTCCTTCCACTCCTCACGTTCCACCACCTATACCTGAGCTCCACCTTCTACACCTCAGATTCCTTCTCCACTCCTCATGTTCCATTTCCTATTTTTAATATTCAGGCTTCCTCCTCCTGACATTAAATCTTCAATTCCTTATGTACCATCTCCCACCTCACATGCTCCATTAAATAACCCTCTTCACTTCCTATCTACTACACTTCAATCTGCATCTGCCCTGTGTGTGATGGGAGGTCACATAGAACCACGCTTGTTGATTATGTGCTCTGGTACGGTGTCACACAGGGATGGGTCCCATCCATATGAACGAGGTGAGATGCTCAGGAACCGAGAAGTCTATTTGGGACTGTCAGTACAAGAACATCACGGAAGAAGACTGCAAGCACAGCGAGGATGCAGCCGTGAAATGCAACACGCCCTACATGGGATATGACAAAACGGTCTGTACCCACTTCCAAATCTGTAATAATGTCAGTACTAGAGGCATGGCTGTATTTGTTATTATGTAGTTAATAAACAGGTGGATGGAGGTGTGACCTTATTAGCTGTTGTGTGGCAGGAGGTGTGACCTTACTGGATGCTGTATGGATGCAGGTGTGACTTTATTAGATGTTATTAAATGTTGTTGTGTGGCCAGAGGTGTGACTATTAGATGTTGGTGGATGGAGGTGGGAATTTATTAAATGTTATGAAGCTGTAGGTGTGACTAATAGAAGTTGTTGCGTGATTCAAGGTGTGACAATAGATATGTGGACACAGGTGAGACTATATTAGATGTTGTTGTGTGCTTAGAGGTATGACTTTATTAGATGATGATGTGTGATTGGAGGTATGACTTTATTAGATGTTGTTGTGTGATTGGAGGTATGACTTTATTAGATGTTGTTGTGTGATTGGAGGTATGACTTTATTAGATGTTGTGTGATTGGAGGTATGACTTTATTAGATGTTGTGTGATTGGAGGTGTGACTTTATTAGATGTTGTTGTGTGATTGGAGGTATGACTTTATTAGATGTTGTTGTGTGCTTAGAGGTATGACTTTATTAGATGATGATGTGTGATTGGAGGTATGACTTTATTAGATGATGATGTGTTATTGGAGGTGGGAATTTATTAGATGTTGTGTGGATGGAGGTGGGAATTTATTAGAGGTTATGAGGCTGGAGGTGTGACTATTAGATGTTGTTGTGTGATTAGAGGTATGACTTTATTAGATGTTGTTGTGTGATTGGAGGTATGACTTTATTAGATGTTGTGTGAATGGAGGTGGGAATTTATTAGATGTTATGAAGCTGGAGGTGTGACTTATATATAACAAAGTTAGATCAAAGAGGGAGCAACAGGTTGCATGTCCTATAGAATCTGCAGTGGGAGGGACAGACTCCATGGCCTATAGCTCCCTTCTGTCTGACACCTTGCAGTGGGAGGGACAGACTCCATGCCCTATATCTTCCTTCTGTCTGTATCACCCTGCAGTGGGAGGGACAGACCCCATGTCCTACATCTCCTTCTGTCTGTGTCACCCTGCAGTGGGAGGGACAGACTACATGTCCTATACATCTCTCTCTCTGTGTCACCCTGCAGTGGGAGGGACAGATCCCATGTCCTATAGCTCCCTTCTGTCTGTGTCACCCTGCAGTGGGAGGGACAGACTACATGTCCTATACATCTCTCTCTCTGTGTCACCCTGCAGTGAGAGGGACAGATCCCATGTCCTATACCTCCCTCTCTCTGTCACCCTGCAGTGGGAGGGACAGATCCCATGTCCTATAGCTGCCTTCTTCCTTAGTCATACTGCATATATATCTGATACTTGAGGTTCCAATTCTCACAGATTCGCCTGGCAGGAGGGCGCACCCGGTATGAGGGGCGGGTGGAGGTTCTCTGGGGGCCTCAGGAAGCCCAACGCTGGGGTCTTGTGTGTGGAGAAGGCTGGGGAACTCTGGAGGCAATGATTGTGTGTCAGCAATTGGGACTGGGATTCGCTAGCAGTGCTCTACAGGTAGGTATATAAGGGCTGCATGTGGGGTGGGAAAGAGATCTGTCTATGAGGTGTAGTGTTGTGTACACTGAGGGGACATAGCATAGATGAAAAAGTACATGTTGATGTGTTTGGATGCTGAGATTTAGAAAGGAGATTCCGGTGTTCCTGAACTATATCTCCTACCTACCTAAGTCCTGTGTCCATAAGGAGAACAGTTAAGAGTCTTAATATTCTCTGAATTTCCACACGTATAGTTCCATTATATGAAGTAAAGGTTTTATTATAATTGCTTGCCATCAATACAGGATTTCACATATGATTATAGGATAAGGTCCTGGATTCATATTGTTAAAAAATGTGTGCGTGGTAATATCTATCAGAGGTATGACAGTTGTACATTTATACAGTCTGTACGTGGTAATATCTATCAGAGGTATGACAGTTCTACAGTTATACAGTCTGTACGTGGTAATAGATATCAGAGGTATGACAGTTCTACATTTATACAGTCTGTACGTGGTAATATCTATCAGAGGTATGACAGTTGTACATTTATACAGTCTGTACGTGGTAATATCTATCAGAGGTATGACAGTTCTACATTTATACAGTCTGTACGTGGTAATATCTATTAGAGGTATGACAGTTCTACATTTATACAGTCTGTACGTGGTAATAGATATGAGAGGTATGACAGTTGTACATTTATACAGTGTGTACGTGGTAATATCTATCAGAGGTATGACAGTTCTACATTTATACATTCTGTACGTGGTAATATCTATCAGAGGTATGACAGTTCTACATTTATACATTCTGTACGTGGTAATAGATATCAGAGGTATGACAGTTGTACATTTATACAGTCTGCACGTGGTAATATCTATCAGAGGTATGACAGTTGTACATTTATATAGTCCGTACGTGGTAATATCTATCAGAGGTATGACAGTTCTACATTTATACATTCTGTACGTGGTAATATCTATCAGAGGTATGACAGTTCTACATTTATACATTCTGTACGTGGTAATAGATATCAGAGGTGTGACAGTTGTACATTTATACAGTCTGTACGTGGTAATAGATATCAGAGGTATGACAGTTCTACATTTATACAGTCTGTACGTGATAATATCTATCAGAGGTACGACAGTTCTACATTTATACAGTCTGTACGTGATAATATCTATCAGAGGTATGACAGTTCTACATTTATACATTCTATACGTGGTAATATCTATCAGAGGTATGACAGTTCTACATTTATACAGTCTGTACGTGGTAATATCTATCAGAGGTGTGACAGTTGTACATTTATACAGTCTGTATGTGGTAATAGATATCAGAGGTATGACAGTTGTACATTTATACATTCTGTACGTGGTAATATCTATCAGAGGTATGACAGTTCTACATTTATACAGTCTGTACGTGGTAATAGATATCAGAGGTATGACAGTTCTACATTTATACAGTCTGTACGTGATAATATATATCAGAGGTATGACAGTTGTACAGTTATACAGTCTGTACGTGGTAATAGATATCAGAGGTGTGACAGTTGTACATTTATACATTCTGTATGTGGTAAGATCTATCAGAGGTATGACAGTTCTACATTTATACAGTCTGTACGTGGTAATAGATATCAGAGGTATGACAGTTCTACATTTATACATTCTGTACGTGGTAATATCTATCAGAGGTGTGACAGTTTTACATTTATACAGTCTGTACGTGGTAATATCTATCAGAGGTATGACAGTTCTACATTTATACAGTCTGTACGTGGTAATATCTATCAGAGGTATGACAGTTCTACATTTATACAGTCTGTACGTGGTAATATCTATCAGAGGTGTGACAGTTGTACAGTTATACAGTCTTTACGTGGTAATAGATATCAGAGGTGTGACAGTTCTACATTTATACAGTCTGTACGTGGTAATATCTATCAGAGGTATGACAGTTCTACATTTATACAGTCTGTACGTGGTAATATCTATCAGAGGTATGACAGTTCTACATTTCTACAGTCTATACGTGGTAATATCTATCAGAGGTATGACAGTTCTACATTTATACATTCTGTACGTGGTAATATCTATCAGTGGTATGACAGTTCTACATTTATACAGTCTGTACGTGGTAATAGATATCAGAGGTATGACAGTTCTACATTTATACATTCTGTACGTGGTAATATCTATCAGAGGTGTGACAGTTTTACATTTATACAGTCTGTACGTGGTAATAGATATCAGAGGTATGACAGTTCTACATTTATACATTCTGTACGTGGTAATATCTATCAGAGGTGTGACAGTTTTACATTTATACAGTCTGTACGTGGTAATATCTATCAGAGGTGTGACAGTTGTACATTTATACAGTCTGTACGTGGTAATAGATATCAGTGGTATGACAGTTGTGCATTTATACAGTCTGTATGTGGTAATAGATATCAGAGGTGTGACAGTTCTACATTTATACAGTCTGTACGTGGTAATATCTATCAGAGGTATGACAGTTGTACATTTATACAGTCTTTACGTGGTAATAGATATCAGAGGTGTGACAGTTGTACATTTATACATTCTGTATGTGGTAATATCTATCAGAGGTATGACAGTTCTACATTTATACAGTCTGTACGTGATAATATCTATCAGCGGTATGACAGTTGTACATTTATACAGTCTGTACGTGGTAATATCTATCAGCGGTATGACAGTTATACATTTATACATTCTGTACGTGGTAATATCTATCAGAGGTATGACAGTTGTACAGTTATACAGTCTGTACGTGGTAATATCTATCAGAGGTACGACAGTTCTACATTTATACAGTCTGTACGTGGTAATAGATATCAGAGGTACGACAGTTCTACATTTATACAGTCTGTACGTGGTAATAGATATCAGAGGTATGACAGTTCTACATTTATACAGTCTGTACGTGGTAATAGATATCAGAGGTACGACAGTTCTACATTTATACAGTCTGTACGTGGTAATAGATATCAGAGGTATGACAGTTCTACATTTATACAGTCTGTACGTGGTAATATCTATCAGTGGTATGACAGTTGTACAGTTATACAGTCTGTACGTGGTAATAGATATCAGAGGTGTGACAGTTGTACATTTATACATTCTGCACGTGGTAATAGATATCAGAGGTATGACAGTTCTACATTTATACAGTCTATATGTGGTAATAGATATCAGAGGTATGACAGTTCTACATTTATACAGTCTGTACGTGGTAATATCTATCAGTGGTATGACAGTTGTACATTTATACAGTCTGTACGTGGTAATATCTATCAGAGGTATGACAGTTGTACATTTATACAGTCTGTACGTGGTAATATCTATCAGAGGTATGACAGTTGTACATTTATACAGTCTGTACGTGGTAATATCTATCAGAGGTATGACAGTTCTACATTTATACAGTCTGTACGTGGTAATATCTATCAGAGGTATGACAGTTGTACATTTATACAGTCTGTACGTGGTAATATCTATCAGTGGTATGACAGTTGTACATTTATACAGTCTGTACGTGGTAATATCTATCAGAGGTATGACAGTTGTACATTTATACAGTCTGTACGTGGTAATATCTATCAGAGGTATGACAGTTGTACAGTTATACAGTCTGTACGTGGTAATATCTATCAGAGGTATGACAGTTCTACATTTATACAGTCTGTACGTGGTAACATCTATCAGAGGTATGACAGTTATACATTTATACATTCTGTACGTGGTAATATCTATCAGAGGTATGACAGTTCTACATTTATACAGTCTGTACGTGGTAATATCTATCAGAGGTGTGACAGTTGTACAGTTATACAGTCTGTACGTGGTAATAGATATCAGAGGTGTGACAGTTGTACATTTATACATTCTGTACGTGGTAATATCTATCAGTGGTATGACAGTTCTACATTTATACATTCTGTACGTTGTAATATCTATCAGAGGTATGACAGTTCTACATTTATACAGTCTGTACGTGGTAATATCTATCAGAGGTATGACAGTTCTACATTTATACAGTCTGTACGTGGTAATAGATATCAGAGGTATGACAGTTCTACATTTATACAGTCTGTACGTGGTAATATCTATCAGAGGTATGACAGTTCTACATTTATACAGTCTGTACGTGGTAATATCTATCAGAGGTATGACAGTTCTACATTTATACAGTCTGTACGTGGTAATAGATATCAGAGGTACGACAGTTCTACATTTATACATTCTGTACGTGGTAATATCTATCAGAGGTATGACAGTTGTACATTTATATAGTCTGTACGTGGTAATAGATATCAGAGGTATGACAGTTCTACATTTATACAGTCTGTACGTGGTAATATCTATCAGAGGTGTGACAGTTGTACAGTTATACAGTCTGTACGTGGTAATAGATATCAGAGGTATGACAGTTGTACAGTTATACAGTCTGTACGTGGTAATATCTATCAGAGGTATGACAGTTCTACATTTATACAGTCTGTACGTGGTAATATCTATCAGAGGTGTGACAGCTGTACATTTATACAGTCTGTACGTGGTAATAGATATCAGAGGTATGACAGTTGTACATTTATACAGTCTGTACGTGGTAATAGATATCAGAGGTATGACAGTTATACATTTATACATTCTGTACGTGGTAATATCTATCAGAGGTATGACAGTTCTACATTTATACAGTCTGTACGTGGTAATATCTATCAGAGGTGTGACAGTTGTACAGTTATACAGTCTGTACGTGGTAATAGATATCAGAGGTGTGACAGTTGTACATTTATACATTCTGTACGTGGTAATATCTATCAGTGGTATGACAGTTCTACATTTATACATTCTGTACGTTGTAATATCTATCAGAGGTATGACAGTTCTACATTTATACAGTCTGTACGTGGTAATATCTATCAGAGGTATGACAGTTCTACATTTATACAGTCTGTACGTGGTAATAGATATCAGAGGTATGACAGTTCTACATTTATACAGTCTGTACGTGGTAATAGATATCAGAGGTATGACAGTTGTACATTTATACATTCTGTACGTGGTAATATCTATCAGAGGTATGACAGTTCTACATTTATACAGTCTGTACGTGGTAATATCTATCAGAGGTATGACAGTTCTACATTTATACAGTCTGTACGTGGTAATATCTATCAGAGGTATGACAGTTCTACATTTATACAGTCTGTACGTGGTAATAGATATCAGAGGTACGACAGTTCTACATTTATACATTCTGTACGTGGTAATATCTATCAGAGGTATGACAGTTGTACATTTATATAGTCTGTACGTGGTAATAGATATCAGAGGTATGACAGTTCTACATTTATACAGTCTGTACGTGGTAATATCTATCAGAGGTGTGACAGTTGTACAGTTATACAGTCTGTACGTGGTAATAGATATCAGAGGTATGACAGTTGTACAGTTATACAGTCTGTACGTGGTAATATCTATCAGAGGTATGACAGTTCTACATTTATACAGTCTGTACGTGGTAATATCTATCAGAGGTGTGACAGCTGTACATTTATACAGTCTGTACGTGGTAATAGATATCAGAGGTATGACAGTTGTACATTTATACAGTCTGTACGTGGTAATAGATATCAGAGGTATGACAGTTATACATTTATACATTCTGTACGTGGTAATATCTATCAGAGGTATGACAGTTCTACATTTATACAGTCTGTACGTGGTAATATCTATCAGAGGTGTGACAGTTGTACAGTTATACAGTCTGTACGTGGTAATAGATATCAGAGGTGTGACAGTTGTACATTTATACATTCTGTACGTGGTAATATCTATCAGTGGTATGACAGTTCTACATTTATACATTCTGTACGTTGTAATATCTATCAGAGGTATGACAGTTCTACATTTATACAGTCTGTACGTGGTAATATCTATCAGAGGTATGACAGTTCTACATTTATACATTCTGTACGTGGTAATATCTATCAGAGGTATGACAGTTCTACATTTATACATTCTGTACGTGGTAATAGATATCAGAGGTATGACAGTTGTACATTTATACAGTCTGTACGTGGTAATAGATATCAGAGGTATGACAGTTCTACATTTATACAGTCTGTACGTGATAATATCTATCAGAGGTACGACAGTTCTACATTTATACAGTCTGTACGTGATAATATCTATCAGAGGTGTGACAGTTCTACATTTATACATTCTATACGTGGTAATATCTATCAGAGGTATGACAGTTCTACATTTATACAGTCTGTACGTGGTAATATCTATCAGAGGTGTGACAGTTGTACATTTATACAGTCTGTATGTGGTAATAGATATCAGAGGTATGACAGTTGTACATTTATACATTCTGTACGTGGTAATATCTATCAGAGGTATGACAGTTCTACATTTATACAGTCTGTACGTGGTAATATCTATCAGAGGTATGACAGTTCTACATTTATACAGTCTGTACGTGGTAATATCTATCAGAGGTGTGACAGTTGTACAGTTATACAGTCTGTATGTGGTAATAGATATCAGAGGTATGACAGTTGTACATTTATACATTCTGTACGTGGTAATATCTATCAGAGGTATGACAGTTCTACATTTATACAGTCTGTACGTGGTAATAGATATCAGAGGTATGACAGTTCTACATTTATACAGTCTGTACGTGATAATATATATCAGAGGTATGACAGTTGTACAGTTATACAGTCTGTACGTGGTAATAGATATCAGAGGTGTGACAGTTGTACATTTATACATTCTGTATGTGGTAAGATCTATCAGAGGTATGACAGTTCTACATTTATACAGTCTGTACGTGGTAATAGATATCAGAGGTATGACAGTTCTACATTTATACATTCTGTACGTGGTAATATCTATCAGAGGTGTGACAGTTTTACATTTATACAGTCTGTACGTGGTAATATCTATCAGAGGTATGACAGTTCTACATTTATACAGTCTGTACGTGGTAATATCTATCAGAGGTATGACAGTTCTACATTTATACAGTCTGTACGTGGTAATATCTATCAGAGGTGTGACAGTTGTACAGTTATACAGTCTTTACGTGGTAATAGATATCAGAGGTGTGACAGTTCTACATTTATACAGTCTGTACGTGGTAATATCTATCAGAGGTATGACAGTTCTACATTTATACAGTCTGTACGTGGTAATATCTATCAGAGGTATGACAGTTCTACATTTCTACAGTCTATACGTGGTAATATCTATCAGAGGTATGACAGTTCTACATTTATACATTCTGTACGTGGTAATATCTATCAGTGGTATGACAGTTCTACATTTATACAGTCTGTACGTGGTAATAGATATCAGAGGTATGACAGTTCTACATTTATACATTCTGTACGTGGTAATATCTATCAGAGGTGTGACAGTTTTACATTTATACAGTCTGTACGTGGTAATAGATATCAGAGGTATGACAGTTCTACATTTATACATTCTGTACGTGGTAATATCTATCAGAGGTGTGACAGTTTTACATTTATACAGTCTGTACGTGGTAATATCTATCAGAGGTGTGACAGTTGTACATTTATACAGTCTGTACGTGGTAATAGATATCAGTGGTATGACAGTTGTGCATTTATACAGTCTGTATGTGGTAATAGATATCAGAGGTGTGACAGTTCTACATTTATACAGTCTGTACGTGGTAATATCTATCAGAGGTATGACAGTTGTACATTTATACAGTCTTTACGTGGTAATAGATATCAGAGGTGTGACAGTTGTACATTTATACATTCTGTATGTGGTAATATCTATCAGAGGTATGACAGTTCTACATTTATACAGTCTGTACGTGATAATATCTATCAGCGGTATGACAGTTGTACATTTATACAGTCTGTACGTGGTAATATCTATCAGCGGTATGACAGTTATACATTTATACATTCTGTACGTGGTAATATCTATCAGAGGTATGACAGTTGTACAGTTATACAGTCTGTACGTGGTAATAGATATCAGAGGTACGACAGTTCTACATTTATACAGTCTGTACGTGGTAATAGATATCAGAGGTATGACAGTTCTACATTTATACAGTCTGTACGTGGTAATATCTATCAGTGGTATGACAGTTGTACAGTTATACAGTCTGTACGTGGTAATAGATATCAGAGGTGTGACAGTTGTACATTTATACATTCTGTACGTGGTAATAGATATCAGAGGTATGACAGTTCTACATTTATACAGTCTATATGTGGTAATAGATATCAGAGGTATGACAGTTCTACATTTATACAGTCTGTACGTGGTAATATCTATCAGTGGTATGACAGTTGTACATTTATACAGTCTGTACGTGGTAATATCTATCAGAGGTATGACAGTTGTACATTTATACAGTCTGTACGTGGTAATATCTATCAGAGGTATGACAGTTGTACATTTATACAGTCTGTACGTGGTAATATCTATCAGAGGTATGACAGTTGTACAGTTATACAGTCTGTACGTGGTAATATCTATCAGAGGTATGACAGTTCTACATTTATACATTCTGTACGTGGTAACATCTATCAGAGGTATGACAGTTCTACATTTATACATTCTGTACGTGGTAACATCTATCAGAGGTATGACAGTTATACATTTATACATTCTGTACGTGGTAATATCTATCAGAGGTATGACAGTTCTACATTTATACAGTCTGTACGTGGTAATATCTATCAGAGGTGTGACAGTTGTACAGTTATACAGTCTGTACGTGGTAATAGATATCAGAGGTGTGACAGTTGTACATTTATACATTCTGTACGTGGTAATATCTATCAGTGGTATGACAGTTCTACATTTATACATTCTGTACGTTGTAATATCTATCAGAGGTATGACAGTTCTACATTTATACAGTCTGTACGTGGTAATATCTATCAGAGGTATGACAGTTCTACATTTATACAGTCTGTACGTGGTAATAGATATCAGAGGTATGACAGTTCTACATTTATACAGTCTGTACGTGGTAATATCTATCAGAGGTATGACAGTTCTACATTTATACAGTCTGTACGTGGTAATATCTATCAGAGGTATGACAGTTCTACATTTATACAGTCTGTACGTGGTAATAGATATCAGAGGTACGACAGTTCTACATTTATACATTCTGTACGTGGTAATATCTATCAGAGGTATGACAGTTGTACATTTATATAGTCTGTACGTGGTAATAGATATCAGAGGTATGACAGTTCTACATTTATACAGTCTGTACGTGGTAATATCTATCAGAGGTGTGACAGTTGTACAGTTATACAGTCTGTACGTGGTAATAGATATCAGAGGTATGACAGTTGTACAGTTATACAGTCTGTACGTGGTAATATCTATCAGAGGTATGACAGTTCTACATTTATACAGTCTGTACGTGGTAATATCTATCAGAGGTGTGACAGCTGTACATTTATACAGTCTGTACGTGGTAATAGATATCAGAGGTATGACAGTTGTACATTTATACAGTCTGTACGTGGTAATAGATATCAGAGGTATGACAGTTATACATTTATACATTCTGTACGTGGTAATATCTATCAGAGGTATGACAGTTCTACATTTATACAGTCTGTACGTGGTAATATCTATCAGAGGTGTGACAGTTGTACAGTTATACAGTCTGTACGTGGTAATAGATATCAGAGGTGTGACAGTTGTACATTTATACATTCTGTACGTGGTAATATCTATCAGTGGTATGACAGTTCTACATTTATACATTCTGTACGTTGTAATATCTATCAGAGGTATGACAGTTCTACATTTATACAGTCTGTACGTGGTAATATCTATCAGAGGTATGACAGTTCTACATTTATACAGTCTGTACGTGGTAATAGATATCAGAGGTATGACAGTTCTACATTTATACAGTCTGTACGTGGTAATAGATATCAGAGGTATGACAGTTGTACATTTATACATTCTGTACGTGGTAATATCTATCAGAGGTATGACAGTTCTACATTTATACAGTCTGTACGTGGTAATATCTATCAGAGGTATGACAGTTCTACATTTATACAGTCTGTACGTGGTAATATCTATCAGAGGTATGACAGTTCTACATTTATACAGTCTGTACGTGGTAATAGATATCAGAGGTACGACAGTTCTACATTTATACATTCTGTACGTGGTAATATCTATCAGAGGTATGACAGTTGTACATTTATATAGTCTGTACGTGGTAATAGATATCAGAGGTATGACAGTTCTACATTTATACAGTCTGTACGTGGTAATATCTATCAGAGGTGTGACAGTTGTACAGTTATACAGTCTGTACGTGGTAATAGATATCAGAGGTATGACAGTTGTACAGTTATACAGTCTGTACGTGGTAATATCTATCAGAGGTATGACAGTTCTACATTTATACAGTCTGTACGTGGTAATATCTATCAGAGGTGTGACAGCTGTACATTTATACAGTCTGTACGTGGTAATAGATATCAGAGGTATGACAGTTGTACATTTATACAGTCTGTACGTGGTAATAGATATCAGAGGTATGACAGTTATACATTTATACATTCTGTACGTGGTAATATCTATCAGAGGTATGACAGTTCTACATTTATACAGTCTGTACGTGGTAATATCTATCAGAGGTGTGACAGTTGTACAGTTATACAGTCTGTACGTGGTAATAGATATCAGAGGTGTGACAGTTGTACATTTATACATTCTGTACGTGGTAATATCTATCAGTGGTATGACAGTTCTACATTTATACATTCTGTACGTTGTAATATCTATCAGAGGTATGACAGTTCTACATTTATACAGTCTGTACGTGGTAATATCTATCAGAGGTATGACAGTTCTACATTTATACAGTCTGTACGTGGTAATAGATATCAGAGGTATGACAGTTCTACATTTATACAGTCTGTACGTGGTAATATCTATCAGAGGTATGACAGTTCTACATTTATACAGTCTGTACGTGGTAATATCTATCAGAGGTATGACAGTTCTACATTTATACAGTCTGTACGTGGTAATATCTATCAGAGGTATGACAGTTCTACATTTATACAGTCTGTACGTGGTAATAGATATCAGAGGTACGACAGTTCTACATTTATACATTCTGTACGTGGTAATATCTATCAGAGGTATGACAGTTGTACATTTATATAGTCTGTACGTGGTAATAGATATCAGAGGTATGACAGTTCTACATTTATACAGTCTGTACGTGGTAATATCTATCAGAGGTGTGACAGTTGTACAGTTATACAGTCTGTACGTGGTAATATCTATCAGAGGTATGACAGTTCTACATTTATACAGTCTGTACGTGGTAATATCTATCAGAGGTGTGACAGCTGTACATTTATACAGTCTGTACGTGGTAATAGATATCAGAGGTATGACAGTTGTACAGTTATACAGTCTGTACGTGGTAATAGATATCAGAGGTATGACAGTTGTACAGTTATACAGTCTGTACGTGGTAATATCTATCAGAGGTATGACAGTTCTACATTTATACAGTCTGTACGTGGTAATAGATATCAGAGGTACGACAGTTCTACATTTATACATTCTGTACGTGGTAATATCTATCAGAGGTATGACAGTTGTACAGTTATACAGTCTGTACGTGGTAATAGATATCAGAGGTATGACAGTTGTACAGTTATACAGTCTGTACGTGGTAATATCTATCAGAGGTATGACAGTTCTACATTTATACAGTCTATACGTGGTAATAGATATCAGAGGTATGACAGTTCTACATTTCTACAGTCTATATGTGGTAATAGATATCAGAGGTATGACAGTTGTACATTTATACATTCTGTACGTGGTAATATCTATCAGAGGTATGACAGTTGTACAGTTATACAGTCTGTACGTGGTAATAGATATCAGAGGTGTGACAGTTGTACAGTTATACATTCTGTACGTGGCAATATCTATCAGAGGTATGACAGTTCTACATTTATACAGTCTGTACGTGGTAATATCTATCAGAGGTATGACAGTTGTACAGTTATACAGTCTGTACGTGGCAATATCTATCAGAGGTATGACAGTTCTACATTTATACATTCTGTACGTGGTAATATCTATCAGAGGTATGACAGTTGTACATTTATACAGTCTGTACGTGGTAATATCTATCAGAGGTATGACAGTTGTACAGTTATACAGTCTGTACGTGGTAATATCTATCAGAGGTATGACAGTTCTACATTTATACAGTCTATACGTGGTAATAGATATCAGAGGTATGACAGTTCTACATTTCTACAGTCTATATGTGGTAATAGATATCAGAGGTATGACAGTTGTACATTTATACAGTCTGTACGTGGTAATATCTATCAGAGGTATGACAGTTGTACATTTATACAGTCTGTACGTGGTAATAGATATCAGACGTATGACAGTTCTACATTTATACATTCTGTACGTGGTAAAAGATATCAGAGGTATGACAGTTCTACATTTCTACAGTCTATACGTGGTAATAGATATCAGAGGTATGACATTTCTACAGTCTATACGTGGTAATAGATATCAGAGGTATGACAGTTCTACATTTCTACAGTCTATACGTGGTAAAAGATATCAGAGGTATGACAGTTCTACATTTCTACAGTCTATACGTGGTAATAGATATCAGAGGTATGACATTTCTACAGTCTATACGTGGTAATAGATATCAGAGGTATGACAGTTCTACATTTATACAGTCTGTACGTGGTAATATCTATCAGAGGTATGACAGTTGTACATTTATACAGTCTGTATGTAGTAATAGATATCAGAGGTATGACAGTTGTACATTTATACATTCTGTACGTGGTAATATCTATCAGCAGTATGACAGTTGTACATTTATACAGTCTGTACGTGGTAACAGATATCAGAGGTGTGACAGTTCTACATTTATACAGTCTGTACGTGGTAATAGATATTAGAGGTATGACAGTTCTACATTTCTACAGTCTGTACGTGGTAATAGATATCAGAGGTATGACAGTTCTACATTTATACAGTCTGTACGTGGTAATAGATATCAGAGGTATGACAGTTCTACATTTATACATTCTGTACGTGGTAATATCTATCAGAGGTATGACAGTTCTACATTTATACATTCTGTACGTGGTAATAGATATCAGAGGTATGACAGTTCTACATTTATACAGTCTGTACGTGGCAATATCTATCAGAGGTATGACAGTTCTACATTTATACATTCTGTACGTGGTAATATCTATCAGAGGTATGACAGTTCTACATTTATACATTCTGTACGTGGTAATATCTATCAGAGGTATGACAGTTCTACATTTATACAGTCTGTACGTGGTAAGAGATATCAGAGGTATGACAGTTCTACATTTATGCAGTCTGTACGTGGTAATAGATATCAGAGGTGTGACAGTTCTACATTTATACAGTCTGTACGTGGTAATAGATATCAGTGGTATGACAGTTCTACATTTATATATTCTGTACGTGGTAATATCTATCAGCAGTATGACAGTTGTACATTTATACAGTCTGTACGTGGTAATATCTATCAGAGGTATGACAGTTCTACATTTATACAGTCTGTACGTGGTAACATCTATCAGAGGTATGACAGTTCTACATTTATACATTCTGTACGTGGTAATAGATATCAGAGGTATGACAGTTCTACATTTATACACTCTGTACGTGGTAATATCTATCAGAGGTATGACAGTTCTACATTTATACATTCTGTACGTGGTAATAGATATCAGAGGTATGACAGTTCTACATTTATACAGTCTGTACGTGGTAATAGATATCAGAGGTATGACAGTTCTACATTTATACAGTCTGTACGTGGTAATATCTATCAGAGGTATGACAGTTCTACATTTATACAGTCTACACGTGGTAATAGATATCAGCGGTATGACAGTTCTACATTTATACAGTCTGTACGTGGTAATATCTATCAGAGGTATGACAGTTGTACATTTATACAGTCTGTACGTGGTAATATCTATCAGAGGTATGATAGTTCTACATTTATACAGTCTGTACGTGGTAATATCTATCAGTGGTATGACAGTTCTACATTTATACAGTCTGTACGTGGTAATAGATATCAGAGATATGACAGTTGTACAGTTATACAGTCTGTACGTGGTAATAGATATCAGAGGTATGACAGTTCTACATTTATACAGTCTGTATGTGGTAATATCTATCAGTGGTATGACAGTTCTACATTTATACAGTCTGTACGTGGTAATATCTATCAGAGGTATGACAGTTCTACATTTATACTGTCTGTACGTGGTAATATCTATCAGAGGTATGACAGTTGTACATTTATACATTCTGTACGTGGTAATATCTATCAGAGGTATGACAGTTGTACGTCTATACAGTCTGTACATGGTAATATCTATCAGAGGTATAACAGTTCTACATTTATACAGTCTATACGTGGTAATAGATATCAGAGGTATGACCGTTCTACATTTATACATTCTGTATGTGGTAATATCTATCAGAGGTATGACAGCACTACATTTATACAGTCTGTACGTGGTAATAGATATCAGAGGTATGACAGTTGTACATTTATACAGTCTGTACGTGGTAATATCTATCAGAGGTATGACAGTTCTACATTTATACTGTCTGTACGTGGTAATATCTATCAGAGGTATGACAGTTGTACATTTATACATTCTGTACGTGGTAATATCTATCAGAGGTATGACAGTTGTACGTCTATACAGTCTGTACATGGTAATATCTATCAGAGGTATGACAGTTGTACAGTTATACAGTCTGTACGTGGTAATAGATATCAGAGGTATGACAGTTCTACATTTATACAGTCTGTACGTGGTAATATCTATCAGAGGTATGACAGTTGTACATTTATGCAGTCTGTACGTGGTAATATCTATCAGAGGTATAACAGTTCTACATTTATACAGTCTATACGTGGTAATAGATATCAGAGGTATGACCGTTCTACATTTATACATTCTGTATGTGGTAATATCTATCAGAGGTATGACAGCACTACATTTATACAGTCTGTACGTGGTAATAGATATCAGAGGTATGACAGTTGTACATTTATACAGTCTGTACGTGGTAATATCTATCAGAGGTATGACAGTTCTACATTTATACTGTCTGTACGTGGTAATATCTATCAGAGGTATGACAGTTGTACATTTATACATTCTGTACGTGGTAATATCTATCAGAGGTATGACAGTTGTACGTCTATACAGTCTGTACATGGTAATATCTATCAGAGGTATGACAGTTGTACAGTTATACAGTCTGTACGTGGTAATAGATATCAGAGGTATGACAGTTCTACATTTATACAGTCTGTACGTGGTAATATCTATCAGAGGTATGACAGTTGTACATTTATGCAGTCTGTACGTGGTAATATCTATCAGAGGTATAACAGTTCTACATTTATACAGTCTATACGTGGTAATAGATATCAGAGGTATGACCGTTCTACATTTATACATTCTGTATGTGGTAATATCTATCAGAGGTATGACAGCACTACATTTATACAGTCTGTACGTGGTAATAGATATCAGAGGTATGACAGTTCTGCATTTATACAGTCTGTACGTGGTAATATCTATCAGAGGTATGACAGTTCTACATTTATACAGTCTGTACGTGGTAATATCTATCAGCAGTATGACAGTTGTACATTTATACAGTCTGTACGTGGTAATATCTATCAGAGGTATGACAGTTCTACATTTATACAGTCTGTACGTGGTAATATCTATCAGAGGTATGACAGTTCTACATTTATACATTCTGTACGTGGTAATAGATATCAGAGGTATGACAGTTCTACATTTATACACTCTGTACGTGGTAATATCTATCAGAGGTATGACAGTTCTACATTTATACATTCTGTACGTGGTAATAGATATCAGAGGTATGACAGTTCTACATTTATACAGTCTGTACGTGGTAATAGATATCAGAGGTATGACAGTTCTACATTTATACAGTCTGTATGTGGTAATAGATATCAGAGGTATGACAGTTGTACATTTATACAGTCTGTACGTGGTAATAGATATCAGAGGTATGACAGTTCTACATTTATACATTCTGTACGTGGTAATATCTATCAGAGGTATGACAGTTCTACATTTATACAGTCTGTACGTGGTAATATCTATCAGAGGTATGACAGTTCTACATTTATACAGTCTACACGTGGTAATAGATATCAGCGGTATGACAGTTCTACATTTATACAGTCTGTACGTGGTAATATCTATCAGAGGTATGACAGTTGTACATTTATACAGTCTGTACGTGGTAATATCTATCAGAGGTATGATAGTTCTACATTTATACAGTCTGTACGTGGTAATATCTATCAGTGGTATGACAGTTCTACATTTATACAGTCTGTACGTGGTAATAGATATCAGAGGTATGACAGTTCTACATTTCTACAGTCTATACGTGGTAATAGATATCAGAGGTATGACAGTTCTACATTTATACAGTCTGTACGTGGTAATATCTATCAGCGGTATGACAGCTCTACATTTATACAGTCTGTACGTGGTAATATCTATCAGAGGTATGACAGTTGTACAGTTATACAGTCTGTACGTGGTAATAGATATCAGAGGTATGACAGTTCTACATTTATACAGTCTGTATGTGGTAATATCTATCAGTGGTATGACAGTTCTACATTTATACAGTCTGTACGTGGTAATATCTATCAGAGGTATGACAGTTCTACATTTATACTGTCTGTACGTGGTAATATCTATCAGAGGTATGACAGTTGTACGTCTATACAGTCTGTACATGGTAATATCTATCAGAGGTATGACAGTTGTACAGTTATACAGTCTGTACGTGGTAATATCTATCAGAGGTATGACAGTTGTACGTCTATACAGTCTGTACATGGTAATATCTATCAGAGGTATGACAGTTGTACAGTTATACAGTCTGTACGTGGTAATAGATATCAGAGGTATGACAGTTCTACATTTATACAGTCTGTACGTGGTAATATCTATCAGAGGTATGACAGTTGTACATTTATGCAGTCTGTACGTGGTAATATATATCAGCGGTATGACAGTTCTACATTTATACAGTCTATACGTGGTAATAGATATCAGAGGTATGACCGTTCTACATTTATACATTCTGTATGTGGTAATATCTATCAGAGGTATGACAGCACTACATTTATACAGTCTGTACGTGGTAATAGATATCAGAGGTATGACAGTTCTGCATTTATACAGTCTGTACGTGGTAATATCTATCAGAGGTATGACAGTTCTACATTTATACAGTCTGTACGTGGTAATATCTACCAGTGGTATGACAGTTCTACATTTATACAGTCTATACGTGGTAATAGATATCAGAGGTATGACAGTTGTACAGTTATACAGTCTGTATATGGTAATAAATATCAGAGGTATGACAGTTCTACATTTATACAGTCTGTACGTGGTAATATCTATCAGAGGTATGACAGTTCTACATTTATACAGTCTGTACGTGGTAATATCTATCAGAGGTATGACAGCTGTACATTTATACAGTCTGTACGTGGTAATATCTATCAGAGGTACGACAGTTCTACATTTATACAGTCTGTACATGGTAATATCTATCAGAGGTATGACAGTTGTACATTTATACAGTCCGTACGTGGTAATATCTATCAGAGGTATGACAGTTATACAGTTACACAGTCTGTACGTGGTAATAGATATCAGAGGTATGACATTTATACAGTCTGTATGTGGTAATAGATATCAGTGGTATGACAGTTCTACATGTATACAGTCTGTACGTGGTAATAGATATCAGAGGTATGACAGTTCTACATTTATACAGTCTGTACGTGGTAATATCTATCAGCAGTATGACAGTTCTACAGTTACACAGTCTGTACGTGGTAATAGATATCAGTGGTATGGCAGTTCTACAGTTATACAGTCTGTACGTGGTAATAGATATCAGAGGTTTGACAGTTATACAGTCTGTACGTGGTAATATCTATCAGCAGTATGACAGTTCTACAGTTACACAGTCTGTACGTTGTAATAGATATCAGTGGTATGGCAGTTCTACAGTTATACAGTATGTACTTGGTAATAGATATCAGTTGTATGGCAGTTCTACAGTCTATATCAGGGGATAGGGTTTTCAGGGTCCAGTAGTTACACAGTGTCTGTATATCAGGGGATAGGGTTTCCGGGGTCCAGTAGTTATACAGTGTCTGTATGTCAGGGGTAGGGTTTCTGTGGTCCAGTAGTTATACATTCTAGATATGACGCTTGCGCATTCTTGGCTTTTATGAGCTTCTTGTGCATCTTGTCACCCACCCTTAATGATCTAAAAACATGCAAATACAGTGCTACAGAAATCTCGGCTTCTGTCCTCTTGCATGCATCATGCCTCAGTTGAAACTTGGTATCCTGGCATTGTGTCATGTCTGAGCTTCATAAACTGGCATTGTTATATCACTCTGTGTGTGATCAACATACTTCAGTATTCCTCTGTGTGTGAGCTACATACCTCCATATCACTCTGTGTGTGATCTACATACCTCCGTATCATTCTGTGTGTGATCTACATACCTCCTTATTACTCTGTGTGTGATCTACATACCTCCATATCACTCTGTGTGTGATCTATTTACCTCCATATCATTCTGTGTGTGATCTACATACCTCCATATCACTCTGTGTGTGATCTACATACCTCCGTATCATTCTGTGTGTGATCTACATGTCTTCATCTCACTCTGTGTGTGATCTATTTACCTCCATATCATTCTGTGTGTGATCTACATGCCTCCGTATTACTCTCTGTGTGATCTACAGATCTCACTTTGTAGTACTGTGTCTGAGCTTGCTTTGTGTGTGTGCACTTATAAGTCAAGGCTTATGGTTCTTTTGGGTCAGCTTGGAATGTATTTGTTGTGTGTGATCTATGGAGTGTGTTGGATTTGAGTGATCTTGGAGTGTGTTAGGTTTGAGTGATCTTGGAGTGTGTTGGCTTTGAGTAATCTTGAAATGTATTGGCATAGGGTGCAAATGAGTGTTGGCTTTGGGTGGCATTGGCGTGTGTTCGCTTTCAGTGATCTTGGTGTGTGCTGGCTTCAGGTGATCATTGAGTGTGGGGGTTGGTAATCATTGAGTAAGTTTACATTGGCGATATTAGAGTGTGTTGGCTTTGGGTGTCATTGTCTTTGGGTGATCTTGAAGTGAGTTGGCTTTTGATGATCTAGGTGTGTGTTGGCTTTGGGTGTCATTGTCTTTGGGTGATCTTGGAGTGAGATGGCTTTTGATGATCTAGATGTGTGTTGGCTTTGGGTGACATTGTCTTTGGATGATCTTGGAGTGAGTTGGCTTTTGATGATCTGGATGTGTGTTGGCTTTGGGTGACATTGTCTTTGGGTGACCTTGGAGTGAGTTGCCTTTTGATGATCTAGGTGTGTGTTGGCTTTGGTTGACATTGTCTTTGGGTGATCTTGGAGTGAGTTGGCTTTTGATGATCTAGATGTGTGCTGGCTTTGGCGACATTGGCATGTTTTGGCTTTACATAGTAACATAGCTGATAAGGCTGAAAAGAGACGTGCCCATCAAGTACAGTACATGCCAAATTACCCCTGTTGATCCAGAGGAAGGCAAAAAAGAGAAAACACATTGAAGCTATTTCCAATTTAGTCCCAAGTGGCAATAACTTTTCTTCCTGACTCTAAAAGGCATCTGTCATAATTCTTAATATTGTTTTGTGCTAGATAGGTATCTATTACTTTTTTGAAAGCAGTGACAGTATCTGCAAGCACAGCATCCCGAGGCAAAGAATTCCATAGCTTTACCACCCTTACGAAAAAAATCCCTGCCTTTAAGTCGAAAGCACCTTTCATCTAGTCTTAATGGATGACCTCTCATTCTTAGCACAAAATTGTACTCCATATTCTAGATTAGACCTAACCAAGGATTTATACAGAGGTAGGATAATATTAGCATCCCTTGCTTCTACACCTCTTTTTATGCAGGCTAGTACCCTATTTGCTCTTGTATCAGCTGAGTGACTTCACTGCTGTGAAGTCTATTGTCTATCAGTTCTCCTAAATCTTTCTCTAATGAGGATTTCCCAAGTTGTTTCCCATTTAGTGTTTATGTAGTGTGTCTGTGTCTACAGCCCAAATACATAACCTTACATTTATCTACATTAAATGACATCTGCCACTTTTCTGCCCATTCACTTAGTTTATCTAAATCCTTCTGTAGGGAAAAATCATCCAGCTCTGTATGTATTTCCTTACATAGCTTAGTGTCATCAGTAAAGATTGAGACTCTACTTCAATTCCCACTTCTAGATCATTAATAAACAAATTAAAGAGCATTGGGCCCAGGACTGAACCCTGTGGCACCCCACTTATAACTTTAGACCAATTAGTAAATGTTCCATTTACACCAACTCTCTGCCATCTATCATTTAAAGTGGAAGTATAACTCCAAATAAAGTGCCCCTCAAATAATTATTCATATAACGATATGCTTAGAAATACTAGTATTCTTCAGAATAGGTCCATACGAAAACCTACTTGATCCCGAATGAACAGGCAGGCATCAGCACAGACATCTTGCTTTAGAGACATCTGTGCTCCTGCTCTGCGCCCTGCCCTCCTCCAGGATTGGTGAGGGGGCGTGTGTGTTGGCTGTGAGGTGATCAAGGTGTGTCTGTGTGTGTTGGCTGTGAGGTGATCAAGGTGTGTCTGTGTGTGTTGGCTGTGAGGTGATCAAGGCATGTCTGTGTGTCTTGACTTTGAAGTGATCTAAGCGTGTGTTGGCTGTGAGGTGATCCAGGCGTGTGTGTGTGTGTTGGCTGTGAGGTTATCTAGGCGTGTGTGTGTGTTGGCTGTGAAGTGATCTAGGTGTGTGTGTGTTGGCTGTGAGATGATCTAGGCGTGTGCGTTGGCTGTAAGGTGATCTAGGCCTGTGTGTGTGTGTGTTGCCTGTGAGGGGATCTAGGCATGTGTGTTGGCTGTGAGGTGATCTAGGCATGTGTGTTGGCTGTGAGGTGATCTAGGCATGTGTTGGCTATGGTTGATATTGGAATGTGTTAGCTACGGGTGATTTAGGTATGTGTTTGCTATGGGCTCGCTTTGGGTGAGATTTTGTGGATGTCATTGTTTCATGATTTTCCTACTTTGTCACCATTTGTCCCTGCTGTTAGTGGATGTAATTGTGCTCTCCTACTGCCCCTAATGTCACTAGCACATATGCATATCCCTGGCTAATGTCACTGCCTTGGCTCATGATTCTGTGCCCACTGGCATATTTTTGGCCCATGTTTCATTGCCCTCTTGTCCATATTGCCATGCTCTGATGTAACTCCACCCACCCCCTGGCTGATATCACTGCCCCTTGTCTAATGGCACATGGCTTGCTACACCCTGGCTGACTCCCGCAAGCTACTCTCACAGATACGCATTGTCGGGGGGCGCACACAGTTTGAGGGGCGTGTGGAGATGAAGCTGGGATCATCTTGGGGATACTTATGCAGCGACGGCTGGACCACAAAAGAGGCCATGGTGGCATGTCGGCAGCTCGGCCTTGGGTACTCATTGCATGCGGTGACGGTATGTACAGAGAAGTGGCCTGGAATGTAGGTTGCCACTTTATGGATATGTTTCAGGATCTACAGAGGGATATTATAGGGAACAATAGGAGGAGTTACAGGGAGCAACAGGTGGAGTTATAGGGATGAGTTATAGGAAATAGGTGGAGTTATAGGGAGGAGTTATATGGAACAATAGGAGGAGTTATATGGAACAATAGGAGGAGTTATATGGAACAGTTATATAGAACAATAAGAGGCGTTATAGGGAGGAGTTATGTGGAACAATAGGAGGAGTTATAGGGAACAATAGGAGGAGTTATTTGGAGGAGTTATAGGGTACAATAGGAGGAGTTATAGGGAGGAGTTATATGGAACAATAGGAGGAGTTATAGGGAGAAGTTATATGGAACAATAGGAGGAGTTATAGGGAGGAGTTATATGGTACAATAGGAGGAGTTATAGGGAGGAGTTATAGGGTACAATAGGAGAAGTTATAGGGAGGAGTTATATAGAACAATAGGAGGAGTTATAGGGAGGAGTTATATGGAACAATAGGAGGAGTTAGAGGAAGGAGACATAGGGAACAATAGGAGGAGTTATAGGGAGGAGTTATAGGGTACAATAGGAGTTAGAGGAAGGAAACATAGGGAACAATAGAAGAAGTTATAGGGAGGAGTTATATGGAACAATAGGAGGAGTTATAGGGAGGAGTTATATGGAACAATAGGAGGAGTTATACGGAGGAGTTATAGGGAGGAGTTATAGGGAGGAGTTATAGGGTACAATAGGAGGAGTTAGAGGAAGGAGACATAGGGAACAATAGGAGGAGTTATAAGATACATTAAGAAGTTTTATGTGTGGGGTGGGTATTTACTGGTTTGTGAGCTACATGGGCTGTGTACGTAAGGGACAATAGGCAGGTGTATGGGTATTAGAGGAGGTATTTTTGGTCTGGTTATTTAGTGCTAATTGAAGCAGTTTTGTTTTAAATTAGTTTTAAGTATGCATTATAGACATTGGTATGGTGGGTTTTATATGGAGGTTACATTATGACAATAGAGGTCAGTGAGTTAATACAGGGGTTATAAACACTGGTGAGGTAGGTACATTGGGGTAAGAGATAGGTGGGTATATACAGGTTATAAACACTGGTGAGGTGTGTACATTAGGGGTAATAGAGATAGGTGAGTATATACAGGGGTTATAGAGACTGGTGAGGTAGGTACATTAGGGGTAATAGAGATAGGTTGGTATATACAGGTTATAGACACTGGTGAGGTAAGTACATTAGGGGTAATAGAGGTAGGTTGGTATATACAGGTTATAGACACTGGTGAGGTAGGTACATTAGGGGTAATAGAGATAGGTGGGTATATACAGGGGTTATAAACACTGGTGAGGTGGGTACATTAGGGGTAATAGAGATAGGTGGGTATATACAGATTATAGACACTGGTGAGGTGGGTACATTAGGGGTAATAGAGATAGGTGGGTATATACAGGTTATAGACACTGGTGAGGTGGGTACATTAGGGGTAATAGAGATAGGTTGGTATATACAGGTTATAGACACTGGTGAGGTGAGTACATTAGGGGGAATAGAGATAGGTGGGTATATACAGGGGTTATAGACACTGGTGAGGTAGGTACATTAGGGGTAATAGAGATAGGTGGGTATATACAGGTTGTAGACACTGCTGAGGTGGGTACATTAGGGGTAATAGAGATAGGTGGGTATATACAGGTTATAGACACTGGTGAGGTGGATACATTAGGGGTAATAGAGATAGGTTGGTATATACAGGTTATAGACACTGGTGAGGTAAGTACATTAGGGGTAATAGACATAGGTTGGTATATACAGGTTATAGACACTGGTGAGGTAGGTACATTAGGGGTAATAGAGATAGGTTGGTATATACAGGGGTTATAGACACTGGTGAGGTAGGTACATTAGGGGTAATAGAGATAGGTTGGTATATACAGAGGTTATAGACACTGGTGAGGTGGGTACATTAGGAGTAATAGAAATAGGTGGGTATATACAGGTTATAAACACTGGTGAGGTGTGTACATTAGGGGTAATAGAGATAGGTAGGTATATACAGGTTGTAGACACTGGTGAGGTATGTACATTAGGGGTAATAGAGATAGGTTGGTATATACAGGTTATAGACACTGGTGAGGTGGGTACATTAGGGGTAATAGAGATAGGTGGGTATATACAGGGGTTATAGACACTGGTGAGGTGGATACATTAGGGGTAATAGAGATAGGTTGATATATACAGGTTATAAACACTGGTGAGGTGGGTACATTAGGGGTAATAGAGATAGGTTGGTATATACAGGGGTTATAGACATTGGTGAGGTAGGTACATTAGGGGTAATAGAGATAGGTGGGTATATACAGGGGTTATAGACACTGGTGAGGTAGGTACATTAGGGGTAATAGAGATAGGTGGGTATATACAGGGGTTATAGACACTGGTGAGGTGGGTACATTAGGGGGAATAGAGATAGGTGGGTATATACAGGGGTTATAGACACTGCTGAGGTAGGTACATTAGGGGTAATAGAGATAGGTTGGCATATACAGGTTATAGACACTGGTGAGGTAGGTACATTAGGGGTAATAGAGATAGGTTGGTATATACAGGGGTTATAGACACTGGTGAGGTGAGTACATTAGGGGTAATAGAGATAGGTTGGTATATACAGGTTATAGACACTGGTGAGGTGGGTACATTAGGGGTAATAGAGATAGGTTGGTATATACAGGTTATAGGCACTGGTGAGGTGGGTACATTAGGGGTAATAGAGATAGGTGGGTATATACAGGTTATAGACACTGGTGAGGTAGGTACATTAGGGGTAATAGAGATAGGTGGGTATATACAGGGGTTATAGACACTGGTGAGGTAGGTACATTACGGGTAATAGAGATAGGTGGGTATATACAGGGGTTATAGACACTGGTGAGGTGAGTACATTAGGGGGAATAGAGATAGGTGGGTATATACAGGGGTTATAGACACTGGTGAGGTGGGTACATTAGGGGTAATAGAAATAGGTGGATATATACAGGGGTTATAGACACTGGTGAGGTAGGTACATTAGGGGTAATAGAAATAGGTGGGTATATACAGGGGTTATAGACACTGGTGAGGTAGGTACATTAGGGGTAATAGAGATAGGTGGGTATATACAGGGGTTATAGACACTGGTGAGGTATGTACATTGGGGTAAGAGATAGGTGGGTATATACAGGTTATAGACACTGGTGAGGTGTGTACATTAGGGGTAATAGAGATAGGTTGGTATATATAGGTTATAGACACTGGTGAGGTAGGTACATTAGGGGTAATAGAGATAGGTGGGTATATACAGGGGTTATAGACACTGGTGAGGTGGGTACATTAGGGGTAATAGAGATAGGTGGGTATATACAGACTATAGACACAGGTGAGGTGGGTACATTAGGGGTAATAGAGATAGGTGGGTATATACAGGTTATAGACACTGGTGAGGTGGGTACATTAGGGGTAATAGAGATAGGTTGGTATATACAGGTTATAGACACTGGTGAGGTGAGTACATTAGGGGGAATAGAGATAGGTGGGTATATACAGGGGTTATAGACACTGGTGAGGTAGGTACATTAGGGGTAATAGAGATAGGTGGGTATATACAGGTTGTAGACACTGCTGAGGTGGGTACATTAGGGGTAATAGAGATAGGTGGGTATATACAGGTTATAGACACTGGTGAGGTAGG
The DNA here is from genome assembly GCA_037306005.1 of Rhinophrynus dorsalis. Lineage (NCBI taxonomy): Eukaryota > Metazoa > Chordata > Amphibia > Anura > Rhinophrynidae > Rhinophrynus > Rhinophrynus dorsalis. Next base: position 84,198 of record JBBDGT010000182.1, on the reverse strand, counting down.
TACATTAGGGGTAATAGAGATAGGTGGGTATATACAGGTTATAGACACTGGTGAGGTAGGTACATTAGGGGTAATAGAGATAGGTGGGTATATACAGGTTATAGACACTGGTGAGGTAGGTACATTAGGGGTAATAGAGATAGGTTGGTATATACAGGGGTTATAGACGCTGGTGAGGTGAGTACATTAGGGGTAATAAATATAGGTTGGTATATACAGGTTATAGACACTGGTGAGGTGGGTACATTAGGGGTAATAGAGATAGGTGGGTATATACAGGGGTTATAGACACTGGTGAGGTGAGTACATTAGGGGGAATAAAGATAGGTGGGTATATACAGGGGTTATAGACACTGGTGAGGTGGGTACATTAGGGGTAATAGAAATAGGTGGATATATACAGGGGTTATAGACACTGGTGAGGTAGGTACATTAGGGGTAATAGAAATAGGTGGGTATATACAGGGGTTATAGACACTGGTGAGGTAGGTACATTAGGGGTAATAGAGATAGGTGGGTATATACAGGGGTTATAGACACTGGTGAGGTAGGTACATTGGGGTAAGAGATAGGTGGGTATATACAGGTTATAGACACTGGTGAGGTGTGTACATTAGGGGTAATAGAGATAGGTTGGTATATACAGGTTATAGACACTGGGGAGGTAGGTACATTAGGGGTAATAGAGATAGGTGGGTATATACAGGGGTTATAGACACTGGTGAGGTGGGTACATTAGGGGTAATAGAGATAGGTGGGTATATACAGATTATAGACACTGGTGAGGTGGGTACATTATGGGTAATAGAGATAGGTGGGTATATACAGGTTATTGACACTGGTGAGGTGGGTACATTAGGGGTAATAGAGATAGGTTGGTATATACAGGTTATAGACACTGGTGAGGTGAGTACATTAGGGGGAATAGAGGTAGGTGGGTATATACAGGGGTTATAGACACTGGTGAGGTAGGTACATTAGGGGGAATAGAGATAGGTGGGTATATACAGGGGTTATAGACACTGGTGAGGTGAGTACATTAGGGGGAATAGAGATAAGTGGGTATATACAGGTTATAGACAGTGGTGAGGTAGGTACATTAGGGGTAATAGAGATAGGTGGGTATATACAGGTTATAGACACTGGTGAGGTGAGTACATTAGGGGTAATAGAGATAAGTGGGTATATACAGGTTATAGACACTGATGAGGTAGGTACATTAGGGGTAATAGAGATAGGTGGGTATATACAGGTTATAGACACTGGTGAGGTAGGTACATTAGGGGTAATAGAGATAGGTGGGTATATACAGATTATAGACACTGCTGAGGTGAGTACATTAGGGGTAATAGAGATAAGTGGGTATATACAGGTTATAGACACTGGTGAGGTAGGTACATTAGGGGTAATAGAGATAGGTGGGTATATACAGGTTATAGACACTGGTGAGGTAGGTACATTAGGGGTAATAGAGATAGGTGGGTATATACAGGGGTTATAGACACTGGTGAGGTAGGTACATTAGGGGGAATAGAGATAGGTGGGTATATACAGGGGTTATAGACACTGGTGAGGTGAGGACATTAGGGGGAATAGAGATAGGTGGGTATATACAGGTTATAGACACTGGTGAGGTGGGTACATTAGGGGTAATAGAGATAGGTTGGTATATACAGGGGTTATAGACATTGGTGAGGTAGGTACATTAGGGGTAATAGAGATAGGTGGGTATATACAGGGGTTATAGACACTGGTGAGGTAGGTACATTAGGGGTAATAGAGATAGGTGGGTATATACAGGGGTTATAGACACTGGTGAGGTGGGTACATTAGGGGGAATAGAGATAGGTGGGTATATACAGGGGTTATAGACACTGCTGAGGTAGGTACATTAGGGGTAATAGAGATAGGTTGGCATATACAGGTTATAGACACTGGTGAGGTAGGTACATTAGGGGTAATAGAGATAGGTTGGTATATACAGGGGTTATAGACACTGGTGAGGTGAGTACATTAGGGGTAATAGAGATAGGTTGGTATATACAGGTTATAGACACTGGTGAGGTGGGTACATTAGGGGTAATAGAGATAGGTTGGTATATACAGGTTATAGGCACTGGTGAGGTGGGTACATTAGGGGTAATAGAGATAGGTGGGTATATACAGGTTATAGACACTGGTGAGGTAGGTACATTAGGGGTAATAGAGATAGGTGGGTATATACAGGGGTTATAGACACTGGTGAGGTAGGTACATTACGGGTAATAGAGATAGGTGGGTATATACAGGGGTTATAGACACTGGTGAGGTGAGTACATTAGGGGGAATAGAGATAGGTGGGTATATACAGGGGTTATAGACACTGGTGAGGTGGGTACATTAGGGGTAATAGAAATAGGTGGATATATACAGGGGTTATAGACACTGGTGAGGTAGGTACATTAGGGGTAATAGAAATAGGTGGGTATATACAGGGGTTATAGACACTGGTGAGGTAGGTACATTAGGGGTAATAGAGATAGGTGGGTATATACAGGGGTTATAGACACTGGTGAGGTATGTACATTGGGGTAAGAGATAGGTGGGTATATACAGGTTATAGACACTGGTGAGGTGTGTACATTAGGGGTAATAGAGATAGGTTGGTATATATAGGTTATAGACACTGGTGAGGTAGGTACATTAGGGGTAATAGAGATAGGTGGGTATATACAGGGGTTATAGACACTGGTGAGGTGGGTACATTAGGGGTAATAGAGATAGGTGGGTATATACAGACTATAGACACAGGTGAGGTGGGTACATTAGGGGTAATAGAGATAGGTGGGTATATACAGGTTATAGACACTGGTGAGGTGGGTACATTAGGGGTAATAGAGATAGGTTGGTATATACAGGTTATAGACACTGGTGAGGTGAGTACATTAGGGGGAATAGAGATAGGTGGGTATATACAGGGGTTATAGACACTGGTGAGGTAGGTACATTAGGGGTAATAGAGATAGGTGGGTATATACAGGTTGTAGACACTGCTGAGGTGGGTACATTAGGGGTAATAGAGATAGGTGGGTATATACAGGTTATAGACACTGGTGAGGTAGGTACATTAGGGGTAATAGAGATAGGTGGGTATATACAGGTTATAGACACTGGTGAGGTAGGTACATTAGGGGTAATAGAGATAGGTGGGTATATACAGGTTATAGACAATGGTGAGGTAGGTACATTAGGGGTAATAGAGATAGGTTGGTATATACAGGGGTTATAGACGCTGGTGAGGTGAGTACATTAGGGGTAATAAATATAGGTTGGTATATACAGGTTATAGACACTGGTGAGGTGGGTACATTAGGGGTAATAGAGATAGGTGGGTATATACAGGGGTTATAGACACTGGTGAGGTGAGTACATTAGGGGGAATAAAGATAGGTGGGTATATACAGGGGTTATAGACACTGGTGAGGTGGGTACATTAGGGGTAATAGAAATAGGTGGATATATACAGGGGTTATAGACACTGGTGAGGTAGGTACATTAGGGGTAATAGAAATAGGTGGGTATATACAGGGGTTATAGACACTGGTGAGGTAGGTACATTAGGGGTAATAGAGATAGGTGGGTATATACAGGGGTTATAGACACTGGTGAGGTAGGTACATTGGGGTAAGAGATAGGTGGGTATATACAGGTTATAGACACTGGTGAGGTGTGTACATTAGGGGTAATAGAGATAGGTTGGTATATACAGGTTATAGACACTGGTGAGGTAGGTACATTAGGGGTAATAGAGATAGGTGGGTATATACAGGGGTTATAGACACTGGTGAGGTGGGTACATTAGGGGTAATAGAGATAGGTGGGTATATACAGATTATAGACACTGGTGAGGTGGGTACATTATGGGTAATAGAGATAGGTGGGTATATACAGGTTATTGACACTGGTGAGGTGGGTACATTAGGGGTAATAGAGATAGGTTGGTATATACAGGTTATAGACACTGGTGAGGTGAGTACATTAGGGGGAATAGAGGTAGGTGGGTATATACAGGGGTTATAGACACTGGTGAGGTAGGTACATTAGGGGGAATAGAGATAGGTGGGTATATACAGGGGTTATAGACACTGGTGAGGTGAGTACATTAGGGGGAATAGAGATAAGTGGGTATATACAGGTTATAGACAGTGGTGAGGTAGGTACATTAGGGGTAATAGAGATAGGTGGGTATATACAGGTTATAGACACTGGTGAGGTGAGTACATTAGGGGTAATAGAGATAAGTGGGTATATACAGGTTATAGACACTGATGAGGTAGGTACATTAGGGGTAATAGAGATAGGTGGGTATATACAGGTTATAGACACTGGTGAGGTAGGTACATTAGGGGTAATAGAGATAGGTGGGTATATACAGATTATAGACACTGCTGAGGTGAGTACATTAGGGGTAATAGAGATAAGTGGGTATATACAGGTTATAGACACTGGTGAGGTAGGTACATTAGGGGTAATAGAGATAGGTGGGTATATACAGGTTATAGACACTGGTGAGGTAGGTACATTAGGGGTAATAGAGATAGGTGGGTATATACAGGGGTTATAGACACTGGTGAGGTAGGTACATTAGGGGGAATAGAGATAGGTGGGTATATACAGGGGTTATAGACACTGGTGAGGTGAGGACATTAGGGGGAATAGAGATAGGTGGGTATATACAGGTTATAGACACTGGTGAGGTGGGTACATTAGGGGTAATAGAGATAGGTGGGTATATACAGGGGTTATAGACACTGGTGAGGTAGGTACATTAGGGGTAATAGAAATAGGTGGGTATATACAGGGGTTATAGACACTGGTGAGGTAGGTACATTAGGGGTAATAGAAATAGGTGGGTATATACAGGGGTTATAGACACTGGTGAGGTAGGTACATTAGGGGTAATAGAGATAGGTGGGTATATACAGGTGTTATAGACACTGGTGAGGTAGATACATTGGGGTAAGAGTTAGGTGGGTATATACAGGTTATAGACACTGGTGAGGTGTGTACATTAGGGGTAATAGAGATAGGTTGGTATATACAGGTTATAGACACTGGTGAGGTAGGTACATTAGGGGTAATAGAGATAGGTGGGTATATACAGGGGTTATAGACACTGGTGAGGTGGGTACATTAGGGGTAATAGAGATAGGTGGGTATATACAGACTATAGACACTGGTGAGGTGGGTACATTAGGGGTAATAGAGATAGGTGGGTATATACAGGTTATAGACACTGGTGAGGTGGGTACATTAGGGGTAATAGAGATAGGTTGGTATATACAGGTTATAGACACTGGTGAGGTGAGTACATTAGGGGGAATAGAGATAGGTGGGTATATACAGGGGTTATAGACACTGGTGAGGTAGGTACATTAGGGGTAATAGAGATAGGTGGGTATATACAGGTTGTAGACACTGCTGAGGTGGGTACATTAGGGGTAATAGAGATAGGTGGGTATATACAGGTTATAGACACTGGTGAGGTAGGTACATTAGGGGTAATAGAGATAGGTGGGTATATACAGGTTATAGACACTGGTGAGGTAGGTACATTAGGGGTAATAGAGATAGGTGGGTATATACAGGTTATAGACACTGGTGAGGTAGGTACATTAGGGGTAATAGAGATAGGTTGGTATATACAGGGGTTATAGACACTGGTGAGGTGAGTACATTAGGGGTAATAAATATAGGTTGGTATATACAGGTTATAGACACTGGTGAGGTGGGTACATTAGGGGTAATAGAGATAGGTTGGTATATACAGGTTATAGGCACTGGTGAGGTGGGTACATTAGGGGTAATAGAGATAGGTGGGTATATACAGGTTATAGACACTGGTGAGGTAGGTACATTAGGGGTAATAGAGATAGGTGGGTATATACAGGGGTTATAGACACTGGTGAGGTAGGTACATTAGGGGTAATAGAGATAGGTGGGTATATACCGGGGTTATAGACACTGGTGAGGTGAGTACATTAGGGGGAATAAAGATAGGTGGGTATATACAGGGGTTATAGACACTGGTGAGGTAGGTACATTAGGGGTAATAGAAATAGGTGGGTATATACAGGGGTTATAGACACTGGTGAGGTAGGTACATTAGGGGTAATAGAGATAGGTGGGTATATACAGGGGTTATAGACACTGGTGAGGTAGGTACATTGGGGTAAGAGATAGGTGGGTATATACAGGTTATAGACACTGGTGAGGTGTGTACATTAGGGGTAATAGAGATAGGTTGGTATATACAGGTTATAGACACTGGTGAGGTAGGTACATTAGGGGTAATAGAGATAGGTGGGTATATACAGGGGTTATAGACACTGGTGAGGTGGGTACATTAGGGGTAATAGAGATAGGTGGGTATATACAGATTATAGACACTGGTGAGGTGGGTACATTAGGGGTAATAGAGATAGGTGGGTATATACAGGTTATAGACACTGGTGAGGTGGGTACATTAGGGGTAATAGAGATAGGTGGGTATATACAGGTTATAGACACTGGTGAGGTGAGTACATTAGGGGGAATAGAGATAGGTGGGTATATACAGGGGTTATAGACACTGGTGAGGTAGGTACATTAGGGGTAATAGAGATAGGTGGGTATATACAGGTTGTAGACACTGCTGAGGTGAGTACATTAGGGGTAATAGAGATAAGTGGGTATATACAGGTTATAGACACTGGTGAGGTAGGTACATTAGGGGTAATAGAGATAGGTGGGTATATACAGGTTATAGACACTGGTGAGGTAGGTACATTAGGGGTAATAGAGATAGGTGGGTACATGGGCGGATTGTCCTATCGGGGGATCGGGCATCCCCCGGTGGGCCGCTATGTCGCGAGACACTTTTTTATTGAGTGCAGACTCTCTCTCTCCCCCTCCGGTGCGCACTGAAAGAACTGCAATTAAAACAGAAGTGCTGTACAGCGCTGGCCATCTCTCTCCCCCTCCGCTTCACTGTGTCTTGAGTGGATCGGAGGGGGAGAGAAACGTTAGTTGTCTTGCAGTTCTTTCAGTGCGCACCGGAGTGTGTGTGTGTGTGTGTGGGGGGGAGCCCGGGCTGGTATTCCCCTACAATCCGCCCCTGGGTGGGTATATACAGGGGTTATAGACACTGGTGAGGTGAGTACATTAGGGGGAATAGAGATAGGTGGGTATATACAGGGGTTATAGACACTGGTGAGGTGGGTACATTAGGGGTAATAGAAATAGGTGGATATATACAGGGGTTATAGACACTGGTGAGGTAGGTACATTAGGGGTAATAGAAATAGGTGGGTATATACAGGGGTTATAGACACTGGTGAGGTAGGTACATTAGGGGTAATAGAGATAGGTGGGTATATACAGGGGTTATAGACACTGGTGAGGTAGGTACATTAGGGGGAATAGAGATAGGTGGGTATATACAGGGGTTATAGACACTGGTGAGGTGAGTACATTAGGGGGAATAGAGATAGGTGGGTATATACAGGTTATAGACACTGGTGAGGTGGGTACATTAGGGGTAATAGAGATAGGTGGGTATATACAGGGGTTATAGACACTGGTGAGGTGGGTACATTAGGGGTAATAGAAATAGGTGGGTATATACAGGGGTTATAGACACTGGTGAGGTAGGTACATTAGGGGTAATAGAAATAGGTGGGTATATACAGGGGTTATAGACACTGGTGAGGTAGGTACATTAGGGGTAATAGAGATAGGTGGGTATATACAGGTGTTATAGACACTGGTGAGGTAGGTACATTGGGGTAAGAGTTAGGTGGGTATATACAGGTTATAGACACTGGTGAGGTGTGTACATTAGGGGTAATAGAGATAGGTTGGTATATACAGGTTATAGACACTGGTGAGGTAGGTACATTAGGGGTAATAGAGATAGGTGGGTATATACAGGGGTTATAGACACTGGTGAGGTGGGTACATTAGGGGTAATAGAGATAGGTGGGTATATACAGATTATAGACACTGGTGAGGTGGGTACATTAGGGGTAATAGAGATAGGTGGGTATATACAGGTTATAGACACTGGTGAGGTGGGTACATTAGGGGTAATAGAGATAGGTTGGTATATACAGGTTATAGACACTGGTGAGGTGAGTACATTAGGGGGAATAGAGATAGGTGGGTATATACAGGGGTTATAGACACTGGTGAGGTAGGTACATTAGGGGTAATAGAGATAGGTGGGTATATACAGGGGTTATAGACACTGGTGAGGTACGTACATTAGGGGTAATAGAGATAGGTGGGTATATACAGGGGTTATAGACGCTGGTGAGGTGGGTACATTAGGGGTAATAGAGATAGGTGGGTATATACAGGTTATAAACACTGGTGAGGTGAGTACATTAGGGGGAATAGAGATAGGTTGGTATATACAGGTTATAGACACTGGTGAGGTGGGTACATTAGGGGTAATAGAGATAGGTTGGTATATACAGGGGTTATAGACACTGGTGAGGTGGATACATTAGGGGTAATAGAGATAGGTGGGTATATAAAGGGGTTATAGACACTGGTGAGGTGAGTACATTAGGGGGAATAGAGATAGGTGGGTATATACAGGGGTTATAGACACTGGTGAGGTAGGTACATTAGGGGTAATAGAGATAGGTGGGTATATACAGGGGTTATAGACACTGGTGAGGTACGTACATTAGGGGTAATAGAGATAGGTGGGTATATACAGGGGTTATAGACGCTGGTGAGGTGGGTACATTAGGGGTAATAGAGATAGGTGGGTATATACAGGTTGTAGACACTGCTGAGGTGGGTACATTAGGGGTAATAGAGATAGGTGGGTATATACAGGTTATAGACACTGGTGAGGTAGGTACATTAGGGGTAATAGAGATAGGTGGGTATATACAGGTTATAGACACTGGTGAGGTAGGTACATTAGGGGTAATAGAGATAGGTGGGTATATACAGGTTATAGACACTGGTGAGGTAGGTACATTAGGGGTAATAGAGATAGGTTGGTATATACAGGGGTTATAGACACTGGTGAGGTGAGTACATTAGGGGTAATAAATATAGGTTGGTATATACAGGTTATAGACACTGGTGAGGTGGGTACATTAGGGGTAATAGAGATAGGTTGGTATATACAGGTTATAGGCACTGGTGAGGTGGGTACATTAGGGGTAATAGAGATAGGTGGGTATATACAGGTTATAGACACTGGTGAGGTAGGTACATTAGGGGTAATAGAGATAGGTGGGTATATACAGGGGTTATAGACACTGGTGAGGTAGGTACATTAGGGGTAATAGAGATAGGTGGGTATATACAGGGGTTATAGACACTGGTGAGGTGAGTACATTAGGGGGAATAAAGATAGGTGGGTATATACAGGGGTTATAGACACTGGTGAGGTGGGTACATTAGGGGTAATAGAAATAGGTGGATATATACAGGGGTTATAGACACTGGTGAGGTAGGTACATTAGGGGTAATAGAAATAGGTGGGTATATACAGGGGTTATAGACACTGGTGAGGTAGGTACATTAGGGGTAATAGAGATAGGTGGGTATATACAGGGGTTATAGACACTGGTGAGGTAGGTACATTGGGGTAAGAGATAGGTGGGTATATACAGGTTATAGACACTGGTGAGGTGTGTACATTAGGGGTAATAGAGATAGGTTGGTATATACAGGTTATAGACACTGGTGAGGTAGGTACATTAGGGGTAATAGAGATAGGTGGGTATATACAGGGGTTATAGACACTGGTGAGGTGGGTACATTAGGGGTAATAGAGATAGGTGGGTATATACAGATTATAGACACTGGTGAGGTGGGTACATTATGGGTAATAGAGATAGGTGGGTATATACAGGTTATAGACACTGGTGAGGTGGGTACATTAGGGGTAATAGAGATAGGTTGGTATATACAGGTTATAGACACTGGTGAGGTGAGTACATTAGGGGGAATAGAGATAGGTGGGTATATACAGGGGTTATAGACACTGGTGAGGTAGGTACATTAGGGGGAATAGAGATAAGTGGGTATATACAGGTTATAGACACTGGTGAGGTAGGTACATTAGGGGTAATAGAGATAGGTGGGTATATACAGGTTATAGACACTGGTGAGGTGAGTACATTAGGGGTAATAGAGATAAGTGGGTATATACAGGTTATAGACACTGATGAGGTAGGTACATTAGGGGTAAAAGAGATAGGTGGGTATATACAGGGGTTATAGACACTGGTGAGGTAGGTACATTAGGGGGAATAGAGATAGGTGGGTATATACAGGGGTTATAGACACTGGTGAGGTGAGTACATTAGGGGGAATAGAGATAGGTGGGTATATACAGGTTATAGACACTGGTGAGGTGGGTACATTAGGGGTAATAGAGATAGGTGGGTATATACAGGGGTTATAGACACTGGTGAGGTGGGTACATTAGGGGTAATAGAAATAGGTGGGTATATACAGGGGTTATAGACACTGGTGAGGTAGGTACATTAGGGGTAATAGAAATAGGTGGGTATATACAGGGGTTATAGACACTGGTGAGGTAGGTACATTAGGGGTAATAGAGATAGGTGGGTATATACAGGTGTTATAGACACTGGTGAGGTAGGTACATTGGGGTAAGAGTTAGGTGGGTATATACAGGTTATAGACACTGGTGAGGTGTGTACATTAGGGGTAATAGAGATAGATTGGTATATACAGGTTATAGACACTGGTGAGGTAGGTACATTAGGGGTAATAGAGATAGGTGGGTATATACAGGGGTTATAGACACTGGTGAGGTGGGTACATTAGGGGTAATAGAGATAGGTGGGTATATACAGACTATAGACACTGGTGAGGTGGGTACATTAGGGGTAATAGAGATAGGTGGGTATATACAGGTTATAGACACTGGTGAGGTGGGTACATTAGGGGTAATAGAGATAGGTTGGTATATACAGGTTATAGACACTGGTGAGGTGAGTACATTAGGGGGAATAGAGATAAGTGGGTATATACAGGTTATAGACACTGATGAGGTAGGTACATTAGGGGTAAAAGAGATAGGTGGGTATATACAGGGGTTATAGACACTGGTGAGGTAGGTACATTAGGGGGAATAGAGATAGGTGGGTATATACAGGGGTTATAGACACTGGTGAGGTGAGTACATTAGGGGGAATAGAGATAGGTGGGTATATACAGGTTATAGACACTGGTGAGGTGGGTACATTAGGGGTAATAGAGATAGGTGGGTATATACAGGGGTTATAGACACTGGTGAGGTGGGTACATTAGGGGTAATAGAAATAGGTGGGTATATACAGGGGTTATAGACACTGGTGAGGTAGGTACATTAGGGGTAATAGAAATAGGTGGGTATATACAGGGGTTATAGACACTGGTGAGGTAGGTACATTAGGGGTAATAGAGATAGGTGGGTATATACAGGTGTTATAGACACTGGTGAGGTAGGTACATTGGGGTAAGAGTTAAGGTGGGTATATACAGGTTATAGACACTGGTGAGGTGTGTACATTAGGGGTAATAGAGATAGATTGGTATATACAGGTTATAGACACTGGTGAGGTAGGTACATTAGGGGTAATAGAGATAGGTGGGTATATACAGGGGTTATCGACACTGGTGAGGTGGGTACATTAGGGGTAATAGAGATAGGTGGGTATATACAGACTATAGACACTGGTGAGGTGGGGTACATTAGGGGTAATAGAGATAGGTGGGTATATACAGGTTATAGACACTGGTGAGGTGGGTACATTAGGGGTAATAGAGATAGGTTGGTATATACAGGTTATAGACACTGGTGAGGTGAGTACATTAGGGGGAATAGAGATAGGTGGGTATATACAGGGGTTATAGACACTGGTGAGGTAGGTACATTAGGGGTAATAGAGATAGGTGGGTATATACAGGTTGTAGACACTGCTGAGGGTGGGTACATTAGGGGTAATAGAGATAGGTGGGTATATACAGGTTATAGACACTGGTGAGGTAGGTACATTAGGGGTAATAGAGATAGGTGGGTATATACAGGTTATAGACACTGGTGAGGTAGGTACATTAGGGGTAATAGAGATAGGTGGGTATATACAGGTTATAGACACTGGTGAGGTAGGTACATTAGGGGTAATAGAGATAGGTTGGTATATACAGGGGTTATAGACACTGGTGAGGTGAGTACATTAGGGGTAATAGAGATAGGTGGGTATATACAGGTTATAGACACTGGTGAGGTAGGTACATTAGGGGTAATAGAGATAGGTTGGTATATACAGGTTATAGACACTGGTGAGGTAGGTACATTAGGGGTAATAGAGATAGGTTGGTATATACAGGGGTTATAGACACTGGTGAGGTAGGTACATTAGGGGTAATAGAGATAGGTGGGTATATACAGGTTATAGACACTGGTGAGGTAGGTACATTAGGGGTAATAGAGATAGGTTGGTATATACAGGGGTTATAGACACTGGTGAGGTGAGGACATTAGGGGTAATAAATATAGGTTGGTATATACAGGTTATAGACACTGGTGAGGTGGGTACATTAGGGGTAATAGAGATAGGTTGGTATATACAGGTTATAGGCACTGGTGAGGTGGGTACATTAGGGGTAATAGAGATAGGTGGGTATATACAGGTTATAGACACTGGTGAGGTAGGTACATTAGGGGTAATAGAGATAGGTGGGTATATACAGGGGTTATAGACACTGGTGAGGTAGGTACATTAGGGGTAATAGAGATAGGTGGGTATATACAGGGGTTATAGACACTGGTGAGGTGAGTACATTAGGGGGAATAAAGATAGGTGGGTATATACAGGGGTTATAGACACTGGTGAGGTAGGTACATTAGGGGTAATAGAAATAGGTGGGTATATACAGGGGTTATAGACACTGGTGAGGTAGGTACATTAGGGGTAATAGAGATAGGTGGGTATATACAGGGGTTATAGACACTGGTGAGGTAGGTACATTGGGGTAAGAGATAGGTGGGTATATACAGGTTATAGACACTGGTGAGGTGTGTACATTAGGGGTAATAGAGATAGGTTGGTATATACAGGTTATAGACACTGGTGAGGTAGGTACATTAGGGGTAATAGAGATAGGTGGGTATATACAGGGGTTATAGACACTGGTGAGGTGGGTACATTAGGGGTAATAGAGATAGGTGGGTATATACAGATTATAGACACTGGTGAGGTGGGTACATTAGGGGTAATAGAGATAGGTGGGTATATACAGGTTATAGACACTGGTGAGGTGGGTACATTAGGGGTAATAGAGATAGGTGGGTATATACAGATTATAGACACTGGTGAGGTGGGTACATTAGGGGTAATAGAGATAGGTGGGTATATACAGGTTATAGACACTGGTGAGGTGGGTACATTAGGGGTAATAGAGATAGGTGGGTATATACAGGTTATAGACACTGGTGAGGTGAGTACATTAGGGGGAATAGAGATAGGTGGGTATATACAGGGGTTATAGACACTGGTGAGGTAGGTACATTAGGGGTAATAGAGATAGGTGGGTATATACAGGTTGTAGACACTGCTGAGGTGAGTACATTAGGGGTAATAGAGATAAGTGGGTATATACAGGTTATAGACACTGGTGAGGTAGGTACATTAGGGGTAATAGAGATAGGTGGGTATATACAGGTTATAGACACTGGTGAGGTAGGTACATTAGGGGTAATAGAGATAGGTGGGTACATGGGCGGATTGTCCTATCGGGGGATCGGGCATCCCCCGGTGGGCCGCTATATCGCGAGACACTTTTTTATTGAGTGCAGACTCTCTCTCTCCCCCTCCGGTGCGCACTGAAAGAACTGCAATTAAAACAGAAGTGCTGTACAGCGCTGGCCATCTCTCTCCCCCTCCGCTTCACTGTGTCTTGAGTGGATCGGAGGGCGAGAGAAACGTTAGTTGTCTTGCAGTTCTTTCAGTGCGCACCGGAGTGTGTGTGTGTGTGTGGGGGGGGGAGCCCGGGCTGGTATTCCCCTACAATCCGCCCCTGGGTGGGTATATACAGGGGTTATAGACACTGGTGAGGTGAGTACATTAGGGGGAATAGAGATAGGTGGGTATATACAGGGGTTATAGACACTGGTGAGGTGGGTACATTAGGGGTAATAGAAATAGGTGGATATATACAAGGGTTATAGACACTGGTGAGGTAGGTACATTAGGGGTAATAGAAATAGGTGGGTATATACAGGGGTTATAGACACTGGTGAGGTAGGTACATTAGGGGTAATAGAGATAGGTGGGTATATACAGGGGTTATAGACACTGGTGAGGTAGGTACATTAGGGGGAATAGAGATAGGTGGGTATATACAGGGGTTATAGACACTGGTGAGGTGAGTACATTAGGGGGAATAGAGATAGGTGGGTATATACAGGTTATAGACACTGGTGAGGTGGGTACATTAGGGGTAATAGAGATAGGTGGGTATATACAGGGGTTATAGACACTGGTGAGGTGGGTACATTAGGGGTAATAGAAATAGGTGGGTATATACAGGGGTTATAGACACTGGTGAGGTAGGTACATTAGGGGTAATAGAAATAGGTGGGTATATACAGGGGTTATAGACACTGGTGAGGTAGGTACATTAGGGGTAATAGAGATAGGTGGGTATATACAGGTGTTATAGACACTGGTGAGGTAGGTACATTGGGGTAAGAGTTAGGTGGGTATATACAGGTTATAGACACTGGTGAGGTGTGTACATTAGGGGTAATAGAGATAGGTTGGTATATACAGGTTATAGACACTGGTGAGGTAGGTACATTAGGGGTAATAGAGATAGGTGGGTATATACAGGGGTTATAGACACTGGTGAGGTGGGTACATTAGGGGTAATAGAGATAGGTGGGTATATACAGATTATAGACACTGGTGAGGTGGGTACATTAGGGGTAATAGAGATAGGTGGGTATATACAGGTTATAGACACTGGTGAGGTGGGTACATTAGGGGTAATAGAGATAGGTTGGTATATACAGGTTATAGACACTGGTGAGGTGAGTACATTAGGGGGAATAGAGATAGGTGGGTATATACAGGGGTTATAGACACTGGTGAGGTAGGTACATTAGGGGTAATAGAGATAGGTGGGTATATACAGGGGTTATAGACACTGGTGAGGTACGTACATTAGGGGTAATAGAGATAGGTGGGTATATACAGGGGTTATAGACGCTGGTGAGGTGGGTACATTAGGGGTAATAGAGATAGGTGGGTATATACAGGTTATAAACACTGGTGAGGTGAGTACATTAGGGGGAATAGAGATAGGTTGGTATATACAGGTTATAGACACTGGTGAGGTGGGTACATTAGGGGTAATAGAGATAGGTGGGTATATACAGGGGTTATAGACACTGGTGAGGTGGATACATTAGGGGTAATAGAGATAGGTGGGTATATAAAGGGGTTATAGACACTGGTGAGGTGAGTACATTAGGGGGAATAGAGATAGGTGGGTATATACAGGGGTTATAGACACTGGTGAGGTAGGTACATTAGGGGTAATAGAGATAGGTGGGTATATACAGGGGTTATAGACACTGGTGAGGTACGTACATTAGGGGTAATAGAGATAGGTGGGTATATACAGGGGTTATAGACGCTGGTGAGGTGGGTACATTAGGGGTAATAGAGATAGGTGGGTATATACAGGTTATAAACACTGGTGAGGTGAGTACATTAGGGGGAATAGAGATAGGTTGGTATATACAGGTTATAGACACTGGTGAGGTGGGTACATTAGGGGTAATAGAGATAGGTTGGTATATACAGGGGTTATAGACACTGGTGAGGTGGATACATTAGGGGTAATAGAGATAGGTGGGTATATAAAGGGGTTATAGACACTGGTGAGGTGGGTACATTAGGGGTAATAGAGATAGGTTGGTATATACAGGGGTTATAGACACTGGTGAGGTGGGTATATTAGGTGTAATAGAAATAGGTGGGTATATACAGGGGTTATAGACACTGGTGAGGTAGGTACATTAGGGGTAATAGAGATAGGTGGGTATATACAGGGGTTATAGACACTGGTGAGGTGGGTACATTAGGGGTAATAGAGATAGGTGGGTATATACAGGGGTTATAGACACTAGTGAGGTGGGTACATTAGGGGTAATAGAGATAGGTGGGTATATACAGGGGTTATAGACACTGCTGAGGTGGGTTCATTAGGGGTAATAGAGATAGGTGGGTATATACAGGGGTTATAGACACTGGTGAGGCGGGTACATTGAGGTAATAGAGGTAATTGAGTTTATACAGGGTTTCTGGACTTTTGCAGTCAGGAAACTGATTTGATTAAATTAAATTCATGTGGTTTTGGGGTGTGCTTGCCTTTGACCTCTCTCTTTGCCCTGTGACCCAGGAAACCTGGTACTGGGATGCCAGTAATACCACAGAGATGATTATGAGTGGCGTGCGGTGCACAGGAACAGAATTTACTTTGGCACAGTGTTCACATCACTCTACAGTCAGCTGCAAGAACACAGGCACGCGGCACGCCGCAGGGGTCATCTGCTCCGAAAGTGAGTATATATTCCCCTTGTACAAATAGGAATATACACAGAGAAATGGAGAATTGCTAGGGGCAAATGATCCCACTTAATTCCAAATATATTCCAGTCCATTTTGTTATAAAGAACTGAAGCAGATAATGTCATATACTATGGAGAACTGCTGTCAGTGACTCACCTCTCACATAGAATGAAACAGAATAAATGTCTGGTCAACAATAGTGACAACATTTTATAAACCAAGTTAAAGGAATAAGGGCTCGATCCAAATGTTGGCGTTAAAACCAACGTGAAGAAAAAAACTGCCTTCGCTCCTTAAGCAAGACCAGGTAACGTGAGATTCAAATCTTCCTTACCCAGAAAGCCTAAGGAGCGATAACCAACAAAATACACGTTAACCTTAAACCTGCGTCGCATAGAAAATCTTACCTAAAAACACACGATAAAAATGTTACCTAGCACCACAGCCAATCACAGCACTGCAAACTATCAAGTTCAGTCAGAAAATCCAAAACCCACGTCTCCAGTTCTGAATAGCTTTCTCTGTGCTTCCCTACCCAGCCACTAGGGGAACACAGAGAAGGCTTTCAGCACCATGGACAGCTTTGAATGCCATAGGGATGTGCACTGCTCACACCCTGTGGCATTCAAAGGGTTAAAATCAATAAAACTAGTACACCAAGCACTACACAATGCCCCCTTCCACATCCCCCCCCTTAGTATGTCACATATATTGCATATATGGGACATACTAACCCCATCCACATCCACCTCATGGACTTCCATGTAGTGGACAAATCTGCCTTTTATTCCACAATTAACCCTTTGAGTATCAGAGAGGTAGGAAAGCATTGCTTAGCATGTTTCCTACCCCTCTGGTACCCAAAGGGTTAATAGGCAACGTATGGACTACATACCTTGCCTATATATATATGTGTGTGTTTGTGTGTGTTTTAAACTTTTTTTTAATTAAAATAGTATTATTAGACAGTTTAACTTAGATCTCATTTATTGTTAACCCCCTACCTCCTGTGTCCCATTGCTATTAGTACTTTTGCTCCACTCTTCTTCAAACTGAGAGTGGAGCAAAAGTACTAAAAGCAAAGGGACACAGTAAGTATGGCATCATTAATGGTTGAGATCTAAGTTAACCCTTTGGGTGCCAGAGTGGTTCGCAACGCATTGCAAAGCAATGCGTTGAGTACCACTCTGGCACTCAAAGGGTTAACATACAACTGAGGGAGCAGCCTGCACTGTGAATGCAGGGCTTCCCTCAGTTTTAATTATACATCGTTAAGTTTTAATACTGTATTTATTGTTCTTATTTCTTAAAGATGAATTATTTATTCTATTTATTTTATTAATCTTCTATTTATTTCCTTGCTGCGGGCGGCTGTGAAGCCCGCAGCATAATACACCGTTGTGCAGAGAGGCATTGGCGACAGCGGGAGGAGGGGACAGAGACATTGGAGGAAGAGGGTGGTAGGCTTGTACTTGCTGCCCGCTTCCTCCAATACCTCTCCTCTAGCGGTGGCATTGTGCCAGGCTGCCTGATCGCCTTGTGCAATTCGTCCCTTTGCACAAGGCGTTGTACAACGTTGTACAACGCCTTGTGCAAAGGGACGAATTGCACAAGGCGATCAGGCAGCCTGGCACAATGCCACCGCTAGAGGAGAGGTATTGGAGGAAGCGGGCAGCAAGTACAAGCCTACCACCCGCTTCCTCCAATGTCTCTGTCCCCTCCTCCCGCTGTCGCCAATGCCTCTCTGCACAACGGTGTATTATGCTGCGGGCTTCACAGCCGCCCGCAGCAAGGAAATAAATAGAAGATTAATAAAATAAATAGAATAAATAATTCATCTTTAAGAAATAAGAACAATAAATACAGTATTAAAACTTAACGATGTATAATTAAAACTGAGGGAAGCCCTGCATTCACAGTGCAGGCTGCTCCCTCAGTTGTATGTTAACCCTTTGAGTGCCAGAGTGGTACTCAACGCATTGCTTTGCAATGCGTTGCGAACCACTCTGGCACCCAAAGGGTTAACTTAGATCTCAACCATTAATGATGCCATACTTACTGTGTCCCTTTGCTTTTAGTACTTTTGCTCCACTCTCAGTTTGAAGAAGAGTGGAGCAAAAGTACTAATAGCAATGGGACACAGGAGGTAGGGGGTTAACAATAAATGAGATCTAAGTTAAACTGTCTAATAATACTATTTTAATTAAAAAAAAGTTTAAAACACACACAAACACACACATATATATATAGGCAAGGTATGTAGTCCATACGTTGCCTATTAACCCTTTGGGTACCAGAGGGGTAGGAAACATGCTAAGCAATGCTTTCCTACCTCTCTGATACTCAAAGGGTTAATTGTGGAATAAAAGGCAGATTTGTCCACTACATGGAAGTCCATGAGGTGGATGTGGATGGGGTTAGTATGTCCCATATATGCAATATATGTGACATACTAAGGGGGGGGATGTGGAAGGGGGCATTGTGTAGTGCTTGGTGTACTAGTTTTATTGATTTTAACCCTTTGAATGCCACAGGGGTGAGCAGTGCACATCCCTATGGCATTCAAAGCTGTCCATGGTGCTGAAAGCCTTCTCTGTGTTCCCCTAGTGGCTGGGTAGGGAAAAGCACAGAGAATGCTGTTCAGAACTGGAGACGTGGGTTTTCTACTCTTACTTGTGGACTGTACTCCAAAAAAAATAGGCGTTAGATTTCTGGAGAGAAATGTTGCAATTTAACGCGAGTTAGCCCTAACTCCAACATTTGAATAGCTTTTGGCGTCGTTTGTACATTATCCTCTATGGGTGAGATCTTGCTGTTCTGGCGACAGGCGATGTCTGTTTCAGAACTGGTGTCGCTTGTTTCTAGTAGAACATTTGCATTGCTCAATTGACGTTAAAACCAGCGTCTCCAGTTTTTTCTGGCGACGCCAACATTTGGATCGAGCCCTAAATTGTTTAGTATCTGATTTAAATGGCTTGTAAGATCCCAAACAGCACGGGTTTACAGCACAGAGATCTTGTGAAACTAACTGAATAGGTTTTTTTAACTGGTTAACTAAAATAATAGACCAGGGTTGGAGCAATAGATGTAGTTTATCTAGATTTCCCGCATACAAAATATATTAATAACCTGCAGTGTTTGGGTCTGGATGCAGGGATTGGTGAAAGCTTTCACCTCAAAACTCAAAAGTAGGTGAAAATCGGATCTTCCCGCTAGCAGAAAATTTCCAGTGAACATTGCAGTTTTTATGCTTTTTTCATCAAGGTCATTACATTGCGACCAAAGAGAATTTACACACATTACATAGAAAATGTTATTTTATTTCCACAGGCATAATATAAAAGGGGCATGAGGGTGCCGGCTTTGGTGGGATGTGGGGAAAAAAAAATCTGTTTTCACAGGAAATTTATTTTTGGGGGGTGTCGAATGGGATTGGGGGGGGCAGTTAATAACTTTTTTTTTTTTTTAATTAATAAATTGGTATGTAACGTGACAGAGACAGGAACCCCCCTGATATAAGACATGACTGGGGCAGACTGATACTTGATGGGATAGAGTATTTTGTAGGACTTAGACTTATTGTTAGAAGCCCAAGCCCTGAGGAAACATTGATTTGTAGGACTTAGACTATTTAACCCCTTAAGGAACCGGACATTATGGGACATTTCCGTCCCATAACGTCCGCATAGGGGCACGTTGACGGGCCGGTACACGTGACCTGTCACGTGTATCGGCGCGTCATTTATGGGGCTTGAAATAGATCGCTCCGATCTTGGAGCGGTCTATTTCATGCCCCATTTTTACTTACAGCGCTCCCATGGTAGAGCGGTTGTAAGTAAAATGTACGTGACGTACCAGGACCGTCAAGGGTCTTTCAAGAAAGTTTACCCTTGACGGTCCTGGTACGTCAAGGGTCCCTAAGGGGTTAAGGCACATGCCCTTAGGAATGAGTTATGATTGGTTGGACTTAGGTTTGTTGTTAGAGGCCCAAGCCCTGAGGAAACATTGATTTGTAGGATGTAGACTTATTGTTAAGAGGCCCAAGCCCTGAGGAAACATTGGTTTGTAGGACTTAGACTTATTGTTAGAAGCCCAAGCCCTGAGGAAACATTGATTTGTAGGACTTTAGACTTATTGTTAGAGGCCCAAGCCCTGAGGAAACATTGATTTGTAGGACTTAGACTATTTGAGGCACATGCCTTTAGGAATGAGTTATGATTGGTTGGACTTAGGTTTGTTAGAGGCACAAAGCCCTGAGGAAACAGTGATTTTTAGGACTTAGGTTCACCAGAAACAGTATACTTTTAAAAGGTCACACGCGAAAGAACATGCGACCAAATGGCACACTGACCATATTGCCTGGATAAAAATGTCGACATGAGAAATCTTGTACTGCACGACAGTGCGAGATTCTCATGTTGGTTACTGAAATGAAGGTTTTCTACATGACGGAGTGTTCACAGTTACAGCCAGGGAGGCATGATGGGATAAGTATCGCCTGTAAAGGGTTAAAACTTTACTGCCGGGGATTTCATTCTCCTTCTTTACTTCTTTATTTGGTTTCGACACTTCAGTAACCGACATGAGAATCTCGCTCTGTGGTGCAGTGCAAAAGTCTAATATCTACCATTTTTATCCAGGTGACATGGTAACAGTCACTTATGTTGCACACTCTATTGCATGCAACCTTTTAAAAGTAAACCCTAGAAACAAGCCCCAAACTTGTTCTTTAAATTATACCCACAGAGGTGTATAAACAACAAGTGTGGTGGAGGGTGAAGTCCTGTATGTAGTGAATGGGAAGGGAGGAGGTGTCGTAGTGTGGGTGGAGGGTGAAGTCTTGGTATGTGGTGAGATAGTAGGGAGGGTGTAGAGTGAGGAGGTGTGTAGTGTGCGTGGAGGGTGAAGTCCTGTATGTGGTGAATAGTAGGGAGGGTGTAGAGTGAGGAGTGTGTAGTGTGGTGGAGGTGAAGTCCTGTATGTAGTGAAGGATGGTAGTGAAGGGAGGGGAGGTGAGGTGTGTATTGTGGTGGAGGATGATGTCCTGTATGTAGTGAATGGGGAAGGGAAGGAGGGAGGTGTGTAGTGTGATGGAGGGTGAAGTCCTGTACGTGGTGAATGTGAGGGAGGAGGTGTGTAGTGTGATGGAGGGTGAAGTCCTGTACGTGGTGAATGGGAGGGAGGGTTGTAGAGGGAGGAGGGTGTGTAATGTGGTGGAGGGTGAAGTCCTGTACGTGGTGAATAGGAGGGAGGGTGTAGAGGGAGGAGGTGTGTAGTGTGATGGAGGGTGAAGTCCTGTACGTGGTGAATGGGAGGGAGGGTGTAGAGGGAGGAGCTGTGTAGTGTGGTGGAGGGTGAAGTCCTGTCTGTGGTGAATAGGAGGGAGGGTGTAGAGGGAGGAGATGTGTAGTGTGATGGAGGGTGAAGTCCTGTACGTGGTGAATGGGATGGGAGGGTGTAGAGGAGGGAGGAGGTGTGTAGTGTGATGGAGGGTGAAGTCCTGTATGAGGTGAATAGGGGGAGGGTGTAGAGGGAGGAGGTATGCACTGTGGTGGAGGATGAAGTCCTGTATGTGGTGAATGGGAGGGAGGGTGTAGAGGGAGGAGGTGTGTAGTGTGATGGAGGGTGAAGTCCTGTACGTGGTGAATGGGAGGGAGGGTGTAGAGGGAGGAGGTGTGTAGTGTGGTGGAGGGTGAAGTCCTGTACATGGTGAATAGGGGGAGGGTGTAGAGGGAGGAGGTATGCACTGTGGTGGAGGGTGAAGTCCTGTATGTGGTGAATGGGAAGGAGGGTGTAGAGGGAGGAGGTGTGTAATGTGATGGAGGGTGAAGTCATGTATATGGTGAATGGGAGGGAGGGTGTAGAGGGAGGAGGTGTGTAGTGTGGTGGAGGGTGAAGTCCTGTATGAGGTGAATAGGGGGAGGGTGTAGAGGGAGGAGATGTGTAGTGTGATGGAGGGTGAAGTCCTGTACGTGGTGAATGGGTGGGAGGGTGTAGAGGGAGGAGGTGTGCAGTGTGGTGGAGGGTGAAGTCCTGTATGTGGTGAATGGGAGGAAGGTGTAGAGGGATGAGGTGTGTAGTGTGGTGGAGGGTGAAGTCCTGTACATGGTGAATGGGAGGGAGGGTGTAGAGGGAGGAGGTGTGTAGCGTGATGGAGGGTGAAGTCCTGTACATGGTGAATGGGAGGAGGGTGTAGAGGGAGGAGCTGTGTACTGTGATGGAGGGTGAAGTCCTGTATGTGGTGAATAGGAGGGAGGGTGTAGAGGGAGGAGGTGTGTAGTGTGATGGAGGGTGAAGTCCTGTACACGTGGTGAATGGGAGGGAGGGTGTAGAGGGAGGAGGTGTGTAGTGTGGTGGAGGGTGAAGTCCTGTACATGGTGAATAGGAAGGAGGGTGTAGAGGGAGGAGGTGTGTAATGTGATGGAGGGTGAAGTCCTGTACATAGTGAATGGGAGGGAGGGTGTAGAGGGAGGAGGTGTGTAGTGTGGTGGAGGGTGAAGTCCTGTACATGGTGAATAGGAAGGAGGGTGTAGAGGGAGGAGGTGTGTAGTGTGGTGGAGGGTGAAGTCCTGTATGTGGTGAATGGGAGGGAGGGTGTAGAGGGAGGAGGTGTGTAATGTGATGGAGGGTGAAGTCCTGTATGTGGTGAATAGAAGGGAGGGTGTAGAGGGAGGAGGTGTGTAGTGTGATGGAGGGTGAAGTCCTGTATATGGTGAATGGGAGGAGGGTGTAGAGGAGGAGGTGTGTAGTGTGGTGGAGGGTGAAGTCCTGTATGTGGTGAATGGAAGGGAGGTTTTAGAGGAGGAGGTGTGTAGTGTGATGGAGGGTGAAGTCCTGTATATGGTGAATGGGTGGGGGGTGGTAGAGGGAGGAGGTGTGTAGTGTGGTGGAGGGTGAAGTCCTGTACGTGGTGAATAGGAGGGAGGGTGTAGAGGGAGGAGGTGTGTAGTGTGATGGAGGGGTGAAGTCCTGTATGTGGTGAATAGGAGGGAGGGTGTAGAGGGAGGAGGTGTGTAGTGTGATGGAGGGTGAAGTCCTGTATGAGGTGAATGGGAGGGAGGGTGTAGAGGGAGGAGGTGTGTGTGTGATGGAGGGTGAAGTCCTGTATGTGGTGAATGGGAGGGAGGGTGTAGAGGGAGGAGGTGTGTAGTGTGATGGAGGGTGAAGTCCTGTACGTGGTGAATGAGAGGGAGGGTGTAGAGGGAGGAGGTGTGTAGTGTGGTGGAGGGTGAAGTCCTGTATGTGGTGAATGGGAGGGAGGGTGTAGAGGGAGGAGGTGTGTAGTGTGATGGAGGGTGAAGTCCTGTACATGGTGAATGGGAGGGAGGGTGTAGAGGGAGGAGGTGTGTAGTGTGGTGGAGGGTGAAGTCCTGTATGTGGTGAATGGGAGGGAGGGTGTAGAGGGAGGAGGTGTGTAGTGTGGTGAAGGGTGAAGTCCTGTACATGGTGAATAGGAGGAGGGTGTAGAGGGAGGAGGTGTGTAGTGTGATGGAGGGTGAAGTCCTGTACGTGGTGAATGGGATGGAGGGTGTAGAGGGAGGAGGTGTGTAGAGGGAGAGGAGGGTGAAGTCCTGTACGTGGTGAATGGGAGGGAGGGTGTAGAGGGAGGAGGTGTGTAGTGTGATGGAGGGTGAAGTCCTGTACGTGGTGAATGGGAGGGAGGGTGTAGAGGGAGGAGGGTGTAATGTGGTGGAGGGTGAAGTCCTGTACGTGGTGAATAGGAGGGAGGGTGTAGAGGGAGGAGGTGTGTAGTGTGATGGAGGGTGAAGTCCTGTACGTGGTGAATGGGAGGGAGGGTGTAGAGGGAGGAGCTGTGTAGTGTGGTGGAGGGTGAAGTCCTGTCTGTGGTGAATAGGAGGGAGGGTGTAGAGGGAGGAGCTGTGTAGTGTGGTGGAGGGTGAAGTCCTGTATGTGGTGAATATGGAGGGTGAAGTCCTGTATGAGGTGAATGGGTGGGAGGGTGTAGAGGGAGGAGGTGTGTAGTGTGGTGGAGGGTGAAGTCCTGTATGTGGTGAATGGGAGGGAGGGTGTAGAGGGAGGAGGTGTGTAGTGTGATGGAGGGTGAAGTCCTGTATGTGGTGAATGGGAGGGAGGGTGTAGATAGAGGAGGTGTGTAGTGTGGTGGAGGGTGAAGTCCTGTATGTGGTGAATGGGAGGGAGGGTGTAGAGGGAGGAGGTGTGTACTGTGATGGAGGGTGAAGTCCTGTATGTGGTGAATGGGAGGGAGGGTGTAGATGGAGGAGGTGTGTAGTGTGGTGGAGAGTGATGTCCTGGATGTGGGGAATGGGAGGGAGGGTGTAGAGGGAGGAGCTGTGTAGTGTGGTGGAGGGTGAAGTCCTGTATGTGGTGAATGGGAGGGAGGGTGTAGAGGAGGAGGTGTGTAGTGTGATGGAGGGTGAAGTCCTGTACATAGTGAATGGGAGGGAGGGTCTAGAGGGAGAGGTGTACTGTGGTGGAGGGTGAAGTCCTGTATGTGGTGAATGGGAAGGAGGGTGTAGAGGGAGGAGGTGTGTAGTGTGGTGGAGGGTGAAGTCCTGTACGTGGTGAATAGGAGGGAGGGTGTAGAGGGAGGAGGTGTGTAGTGTGGTGGAGGGTGAAGTCCTGTATGTGGTGAATGGGAGCGAGGGTGTAGAGGAGGAGGTGTGTAGAGTGATGGAGGGTGAAGTCCTGTACATAGTGAATGGGAGGGAGGGTGTAGAGGGAGAGGTGTACTGTGGTGGAGGGTGAAGTCCTGTATGTGGTGAATGGGAAGGAGGGTGTAGGGGGAGGAGGTGTGTAGTGTGGTGGAGGGTGAAGTCCTGTATGTGGTGAATGGGAGGGAGGGTGTAGAGGGAGGAGGTGTGTAGTGTGGTGGAGGGTGAAGTCCTGTATGTGGTGAATGGGAGGGAGGGTGTAGAGGGAGGAAGTGTGTAGTGTGGTGGAAGTTGAAGTCCTGTATGTGGTGAATAGTAGGGAGGGTGTAGAGGGGGAGGAGGTATGCACTGTGATGGAGGGTGAAGTCCTGTATGAGGTGAATAGGGGGAGGGTGTAGAGGGAGAGGTGTACTGTGGTGGAGGGTGAAGTCCTGTATGTGGTGAATGGGAGGGAGGGTGTAGAGGGAGGAAGTGTGTAGTGTGGTGGAAGTTGAAGTCCTGTATGTGGTGAATAGTAGGGAGGGTGTAGAGGGAGGAGGTATGCACTGTGATGGAGGGTGAAGTCCTGTATGAGGTGAATAGGGGGAGGGTGTAGAGGGAGGAGGTGCCTAGTGTGGTGGAGGGTGAAGTCCTGTATGAGGTGAATAGGGGGAGGGTGTAGAGGGAGGAGGTTTGTACTGTGGTGGAGGGTGAAGTCCTGTATGTGGTGAATGGGAGGGAGGGTGTAGAGGGAGGAGGTGTGTAGTGTGGTGGAAGTTGAAGTCCTGTACGTGGTGAATAGGAGGGAGGGTGTAGAGGAAGGAGGTGTGTAGTGTGGTGGAGGGTGAAGTCCTGTATGTGGTGAATTGGAGGGAGGGTGTAGAGGGAGGAGGTGTGTAGTGTGGTGGAAGTTGAAGTCCTGTACGTGGTGAATAGGAGGGAGGGTGTAGAGGAAGGAGGTGTGTAGTGTGGTGGAGGGTGAAGTCCTGTATGTGGTGAATAGGAGGGAGGGTGCAGAGGGAGGAGGTGTGTAGTGTGGTGGAAGTTGAAGTCCTGTATGTGGTGAATAGTAGGGAGGGTGTAGAGGGAGGAGGTGTGTAGTGTGGTGGAGGGTGAAGACCTGTACGTGGTGAATAGGAGGGAGGGTGTAGAGGCAGGAGGTGTGTAGTGTGGTGGAAGTTGAAGTCCTGTATGTGGTGAATAGGAGGGAGGGTGTAGAAGGAGGAGGTGTGTAGGAGATGTGTGTGAAGTACTTGCAGAGATTTTCTCTGTAGTGGGCAGAGGAGGTCCTCATGTTTACACCAGTATGACAAGCAGTATAGAGGAGTATGGCACACCTCCTCCATACAGCTGACCCTGGGTGTGTTTGGCTTTGTACAAAGCTTTTCGGCCACATGATGCTTCCTCTTTTATATATAACTTCAGATATAGATAATATAGATATAGATAATAGAAATAGATAATATATATAGATAATAGAAAGATATATAGATAATATTTTTAGATATATGATAATAGATAAAGAAAATAATACAATGAACCCAGAACTGAAAATGTTCCCATTTTCCCGTATATAATCCACCTCGCTCCTTCTTGTCTCTCCAAGTCTACCAGTGTCTCTCACACCATGTTTTCAGGACCACTAACAGGTCACGTATTTAGGTTTTCCATCCTTGACCAGAGGTGAATCGAAGGTCAATTTCTAAATATCGGTCCCTATTAGTGGTCTCTGAGCAGAGGTCTGAGGATCGCTGGTCTGTGTAGATACAACTGGACTGCTCATATGCATGTCACCCTCTATAGATCTCTAACTAACTCTCCCTCTTCTTCCCATGTGCGCCCCCTGGTGTCCTCCTGTGCAGCTGCTTCTGACCTGGTCCTGCATTCAGCATTAGTCCAGGAAACGGCCTACATCGAGGATCGGCCTTTGCATATGTTGTACTGTGCCGCAGAGGAAAACTGTCTGTCCAGCTCAGCCCGGAATGCCAACTGGCCATATGGACACCGACGCCTCCTGCGCTTCTCATCACAGATCCATAACAACGGGCGAGCAGACTTCAGGCCCAAGGCCGGGAGACACTCGTGGGTCTGGCATGAGTGTCACGGGTAAGGACAAAAGTCTGCCCGATTATTGGAAACATAATAGGACTGTGGGGAGAGGCCACCGAGGCAGCTGTGGAGTGCAGTGTTATAGCACCAGATTTATCATTGGGCAGAGAGGACAACCTATAGGGGTGGACTTCAGCCTACAGACATATCCACTGTAGGATAACAGACAGAAGGGAGATATAGGGCATGGAGTCTGTCCCTCCCACTGCAGGGTGACACAGACAGAAGGGAGATATAGGACATGGAGTCTGTCCCTCCCACTGCAGGGTGACACAGACAGAAGGGAGATATAGGACATGGAGTCTGTCCCTCCCACTGCAGGGTGACACAGACAGAAGGGAGATGTAGGACATGGAGTCTGTCCCTCCCACTGCAGGGTGACACAGACAGAAGGGAGATGTAGGACATGGAGTCTGTCCCTCCCACTGCAGGGTGACACAGACAGAAGGGAACTATAGGACATGGAGTCTGTCCCTCCCACTGCAGGGTGACACAGACAGAAGGGAGCTATAGGACATGGAGTCTGTCCCTCCCACTGCAGGGTGACACAGACAGAAGACATCTATAGGACATGGAGTCTGTCCCTCCCACTGCAGGGTGACACAGACAGAAGGGAGATATAGGACATGGAGTCTGTCCCTCCCACTGCAGGGTGACACAGACAGAAGGGAGATATAGGACATGGAGTCTGTCCCTCCCACTGCAGGGTGACACAGACAGAAGGGAGATGTAGGACATGGAGTCTGTCCCTCCCACTGCAGGGTGACACAGACAGAAGGGAGATGTAGGACATGGAGTCTGTCCCTCCCACTGCAGGGTGACACAGACAGAAGGGAACTATAGGACATGGAGTCTGTCCCTCCCACTGCAGGGTGACACAGACAGAAGGGAGATATAGGACATGGAGTCTGTCCCTCCCACTGCAGTGTAACACAGACAGAAGGGAGCTATAGGACATGGAGTCTGTCCCACCCACTGCAGGGTGACACAGACAGAAGGGAGATATAGGACATGGAGTCTGTCCCTCCCACTGCAGGGTGACAGAGACAGAAGGGAGATATAGGGCATGGAGTCTGTCCCTCCCACTGCAGGGTGACACAGACAGAAGGGAGATGTAGGACATGGAGTCTGTCCCTCCCACTGCAGGGTGACACAGACAGAAGGGAGCTATAGGACATGGAGTCTGCCCCTCCCACTGCAGGGTGACACAGACAGAAGGGAGCTATAGGACATGCAGTCTGTCCCTCCCACTGCAGGGTGACACAGACAGAAGGGAACTATAGGACATGGAGTCTGCCCCTCCCACTGCAGGGTGACACAGACAGAAGGGAGATATAGGACATGGAGTCTGTCCCTCCCACTGCAGGGTGACACAGACAGAAGGGAGATATAGGACATGGAGTCTGTCCCTCCCACTGCAAGGTGACACAGACAGAAGGGAGATATAGGACATGGAGTCTGTCCCTCCCACTGCAGGGTGATACAGACAGAAGGGAGATATAGGACATGGAGTCTGTCCCTCCCACTGCAGGGTGACACAGACAGAAGGGAGATGTAGGACATGGAGTCTGTCCCTCCCACTGCAGGGTGACACAGACAGAAGGGAACTATAGGACATGGAGTCTGTCCCTCCCACTGCAGGGTGACACAGACAGAAGGGATCTATAGGACATGGAGTCTGTCCCTCCCACTGCAGGGTGACACAGACAGAAGGGAGATATAGGACATGGAGTCTGTCCCTCCCACTGCAGGGTGACACAGACAGAAGGGATCTATAGGACATGGAGTCTGTCCCTCCCACTGCAGGGTGACACAGACAGAAGGGATCTATAGGACATGGAGTCTGTCCCTCCCACTGCAGGGTGACACAGACAGAAGGGAGATATAGGACATGGAGTCTGTCCCTCCCACTGCAGGGTGACACAGACAGAAGGGATCTATAGGACATGGAGTCTGTCCCTCCCACTGCAGGGTGACACAGACAGAAGGGATCTATAGGACATGGAGTCTGTCCCTCCCACTGCAGGGTGACACAGACAGAAGGGATCTATAGGACATGGAGTCTGTCCCTCCCACTGCAGGGTGACACAGACAGAAGGGAGATATAGGACATGGAGTCTGTCCCTCCCACTGCAGGGTGACACAGACAGAAGGGATCTATAGGACATGGAGTCTGTTCCTCACACTGCAGGGTGACACAGACAGAAGGGAGATATAGGACATGGAGTCTGTCCCTCCCACTGCAGGGTGACACAGACAGAAGGGAGATATAGGACATGGAGTCTGTCCCTCCCACTGCAGGGTGACACAGACAGAAGGGAGATATAGGACATGGAGTCTGTCCCTCCCACTGCAGGGTGACACAGACAGAAGGGAGATATATGACATGGAGTCTGTCCCTCCCACTGCAGGGTGACACAGACAGAAGGGATCTATAGGACATGGAGTCTGCACCTCCCACTGCAGGGTGACACAGACAGAAGGGAGCTATAGGACATGGAGTCTGTCCCTCCCACTGCAGGGTGACACAGACAGAAGGGATCTATAGGACATGGAGTCTGTCCCTCCCACTGCAGGGTGACACAGACAGAAGGGAGCTATAGGACATAGAGTCTGTCCCTCCCACTGCAGTGACACAGACAGAAGGGAGATACAGGACATGGAGTCTGTCCCTCCCACTGCAGGGTGACACAGACAGAAGGGAGATATAGGACATGGAGTCTGTTCCTCCTACTGCAGGGTGACACAGATAGAAGGGAGATATAGGACATGGAGTCTGTCCCTCGCACTGCAGTGTGACACAGACAGAAGGGAGCTATAGGACATGGAGTCTGTCCCTCCCACTGCAGGGTGACACAGACAGAAGGGAGCTATAGAACAAGGAGTCTGCCCCTCCCACTGCAGTGTGACACAGACAGAAGGGAGCTATAGGACATGGAGTCTGTCCCTCGCACTGCAGGGTGACACAGACAGAAGGGAGCTATAGGACAAGGAGTCTGTCCCTCCCACTGCAGGGTCACACAGACAGAAGGGAGATATAGGACAAGGAGTCTGTCCCTCCCACTGCAGGGTGACACAGACTGAAGAGAACTATAGGACATGGAGTCTGTCCCTCCCACTGCAGGGTGACACAGACAGAAGGGAATTATAGGACATGGAGTCTGTCCCTCCCACTGCAGGGTGACACAGACAGAAGGGAGATATAGGACATGGAGTCTGTCCCTCCCACTGCAGGGTGACACAGACAGAAGGGATCTATAGGACATGGAGTCTGTCCGTCCCACTGCAGGGTGACACAGACAGAAGGGAGATATAGGACATGGAGTCTGTCCCAGGGAAGGGTGACACAGATAGAAGAGATCTATAGGAGACGTGTGTTAGTCCCAGGGAAGGGTGACATAGATAGAAGAGATCTATAGGAGATGTGTGCCAGTCCCAGGGAAGGGTGACACAGATAGAAGAGATCTATAGGAGATGTGTGCCAGTCCCAGGGAAGGGTGACATAGATAGAAGAGATCTATAGGAGACGTGTGTCAGTCCCAGGGAAGGGTGACACAGATAGAGGAGATCTATAGGAGACATGTGCCAGTCCCAGGGAAGGGTGACACAGATAGAAGAGATCTACAGGAGACGTGTGTCAGTCCCAGGGAAGGGTAACATAGATAGAAGAGATCTATAGGAGACGTATGTCAGTCCCAGGGAAGGGTGACACAGATAGAAGAGATCTATAGGAGACGTGTGTTAGTCCCAGGGAAGGGTGACACAGATAGAAGAGATCTATAGGAGACGTGTGTCAGTCCCAGGGAAGTGTGACATAGATAGAAGAGATCTATAGGAGACGTGTGTCAGTCCCAGGGAAGGGTGACACAGATAGAAGAGATCTATAGGAGACGTGTGCCAGTCCCAGGGAAGGGTGACACAGATAGAAGAGATCTATAGGAGACGTGTGCCAGTCCCAGGGAAGGGTGACACAGATAGAAGAGATTTACAGGAGACGTGTGCCAGTCCCAGGGAAGGGTGACACAGATAGAAGAGATCTATAGGAGACGTGTGTCAGTCCCAGGGAAGGGTGACAGACAGAAGGGATCTATAGGACATGGAGTCTGTCCCTCCCACTGCAGGGTGACACAGACAGAAGGGAACTATAGGACATGGAGTCTGTCCCTCCCACTGCAGGGTGACACAGACAGAAGGGAGATATAGGACATGGAGTCTGTCCCTCCCACTGCAGGGTGACACAGACAGAAGGGAGCTATAGGACATGGAGTCTGTCCCTCCCACTGCAGGGTGACACAGACAGAAGGGAGCTATAGGACATGGAGTCTGTCCCTCCCACTGCAGGGTGACACAGACAGAAGGGAGCTATAGGACATGGAGTCTGTCCCTCCCACTGCAGGGTGACACAGACAGAAGGGAGCTATAGGACATGGAGTCTGTCCCTCCCACTGCATGGTGACACAGACAGAAGGGAGCTATAGGACATGGAGTCTGTCCCTCCCACTGCAGGGTGACACAGACAGAAGGGAGATATAGGACATGGAGTCTGTCCCTCCCACTGCAGGGTGACACAGACAGAAATGAGATATAGGACATGGAGTCTGTCCCTCCCACTGCAGGGTGACACAGACAGAAGGAAGGTATAGGATGTGGAGTCTGTCCCTCCTACTGCAGGGTGACACAGACAGAAGGGAGATGTAGGACATGGAGTCTGTCCCTCTCACTGCAGGGTGA
This sequence comes from Rhinophrynus dorsalis, assembly GCA_037306005.1. Classification (NCBI taxonomy): domain Eukaryota; kingdom Metazoa; phylum Chordata; class Amphibia; order Anura; family Rhinophrynidae; genus Rhinophrynus; species Rhinophrynus dorsalis. Next base: position 52,103 of record JBBDGT010000182.1, on the reverse strand, counting down.
CACAGACAGAAGGGAGCTATAGGACATGGACTATGTCCCTCCCACTGCAGGGTGACACAGACAGAAGGGAGATATAGGACATGGAGTCTGTCCCTCCCACTGCAGGGTGACACAGTCAAAAGGGATCTATAGAACATGGAGTCTGTCCCTCCCACTGCAGGGTGACACAGACAGAAGTTAACTATAGGACATGGAGTCTGTCCCTCCCACTGCAGGGTGACACAGACAGAAGTGAGATATAGGACATGGAGTCTGTCCCTCCCACTGTAGGGTGACACAGACAGAAGGAAGGTATAGGATGTGGAGTCTGTCCCTCCTACTGCAGGGTGACACAGACAGAAGGGAGATGTAGGACATGGAGTCTGTCCCTCTCACTGCAGGGTGACACAGACAGAAGGGAGATATAGGACATGGAGTCTGTCCCTCTCACTGCAGGATGACACAGACAGAAGGGAGCTATAGGACATGGAGTCTGTCCCAGGGAAGGGTGACACAGATAGAAGAGATCTATAGGAGACGTGTGCCAGTTCCAGGGAAGGGTGACATAAATAGAAGAGATCTATAGGAGACGTGTGTCAGTCCCAGGGAAGGGTGACACAGATAGAAGAGATCTATAGGAGACGTGTGTCAGTCCCAGGGAAGGGTGACATAGATAGAAGAGATCTATAGGAGACGTGTGTTAGTCCCAGGGAAGGTTGACACAGATAGAAGACATCTATAGCAGACATGTGCCAGTCCCAGGGAAGGGTGACACAGATAGAAGAGATCTATAGGAGACATGTGTCAGACCCAGGGAAGGGTGACACAGATAGAAGAGATCTATAGGAGACGTGTGTCAGTCCCAGGGAAGGGTAACATAGATAGAAGAGATCCATAGGAGACGTGTGTCAGTCCCAGGGAAGGGTGACACAGATAGAAGAGATCTATAGGAGATGTGTGCCAGTCCCAGGGAAGGGTGACACAGATAGAAGAGATCTATAGGAGACGTGTGCCAGTCCCAGGGAAGGGTGACACAGATAGAAGAGATCTATAGGAGACATGTGTTAGTCCCAGGGAAGGGTGACACAGATAGAAGAGATCTATAGGAGACATGTGTTAGTCCCAGGGAAGGGTGACATAGATAGAAGAGATCTATAGGAGACATGTGTCTGTCCCAGGGAAGGGTGACACAGATAGAAGAGATCTATAGGAGACATGTGCCAGTCCCAAGGAAGGGTGACATAGACAGAAGAGATCTATAGGAGACATGTGTTAGTCCCAGGGAAGGGTGACACAGATAGAAGAGATCTATAGGAGACGTGTGTTAGTCCCAGGGAAGGGTAACATAGATAGAAGAGATCTATAGGAGACGTGTGTTAGTCCCAGGGAAGGGTGACACAGATAGAAGAGATCTATAGGAGATGTGTGCCAGTCCCAGGGAAGGGTGACACAGATATAAGAGATCTATAGGAGACGTGTGTCAGTCCCAGGGAAGGGTGACACAGATAGAAGAGATCTATAGGAGACATGTGTTAGTCCCAGGGAAGGGTGACACAGATAGAAGAGATCTATAGGAGACGTGTGTTAGTCCCCGGCAAGGGTAACATAGATAGAAGAGATCTATAGGAGACGTGTGTTAGTCCCAGGGAAGTGTGACACAGATAGAAGAGATCTATAGGAGATGTGTGCCAGTCCCAGGGAAGGGTGACACAGATATAAGAGATCTATATAGGAGACGTGTGTCAGTCCCAGGGTAGGGTGACACAGATAGAAGAGATCTATAGGAGACGTGTGTTAGTCCCAGGGAAGGGTGACACAGATAGAAGAGATCTATAGGAGATGTGTGCCAGTCCCAGGGAAGGGTGACACAGATAGAAGAGATCTATAGGAGACGTGTGTCAGTCCCAGGGAAGGGTGACACAGATAGAAGAGATCTATAGGAGACGTGTGCCAGTCCCAGGGAAGGGTGACATAAATAGAAGAGATCTATAGGAGACATGTGTCAGTCCCAGGGAAGGGTGACATAAATAGAAGAGATCTATAGGAGGCGTATGTCAGTCCCAGGGAAGGGTGACTTAGATAGAAGAGATCTATAGGAGACGTGTATCAGTCCCAGGGAAGGGTGACATAAATAGAAGATATCTATAGGAGGCGTATGTCAGTCCCAGGGAAGGGTGACATGGATAGAAGAGATCTATTGGAGACGTGTGCCAGTCCCAGGGAAGGGTGACACAGATAGAAGAGATCTATAGGAGACGTGTGTCAGTCCCAGGGAAGGGTGACATAGATAGAAGAGATCTATTGGAGACGTGTGTCAGTCCCAGGGAAGGGTGACATAGATAGAAGAGATCTATAGGAGACGTGTGTCAGTCCCAGGGAAGGGTGACACAGATAGAAGAGATCTATAGGAGACGTGTGTCAGTCCCAGGGAAGGGTGACACAGATAGAAGAGATCTATAGAAGACGTGTGCCAGTCCCAGGGAAGGGTGACACAGATAGAAGAGATCTATTGGAGACGTGTGTCAGTCCCAGGGAAGGGTGATATAGATAGAAGAGATCTATAGGAGACGTGTGTCAGTCCCAGGGAAGGGTAACATAAATAGAAGAGATCTATTGGAGACGTGTGTCAGTCCCAGGGAAGGGTAACATAGATAGAGGAGATCTATAGGAGACGTGTGCCAGTCCCAGGGAAGGGTGACATAGATAGAAGAGATCTATAGGAGACGTGTACCAGTCCCAGGGAAGGGTAACATAGATAGAAGAGATCTATAGGAGACGTGTGTCAGTCCCAGGGAAGGGTGACACAGATAGAAGAGATCTATTGGAGACGTGTGCCAGTCCCAGGGAAGGGTGACATAGATAGAAGAGATCTATAGGAGACATATGCCAGTCCCAGGGAAGGGTGACACAGAATGAAGAGATCTATAGGAGACGTGTGTCAGTCCCAGGGAAGGATGACAAGATAGAAGAGATCTATAGGAGACGTGTGTCAGTCCCAGGGAAGGATGACAAGATAGAAGAGATCTATAGGAGACATGTGCCAGTCCCAGGGAAGGGTGACATAGATAGAAGAGATCTATAGGAGACGTGTGTCAGTCCCATGGAAGGGTAACATAGATAGAAGAGATCTATAGGAGACGTGTGCCAGTCCCAGGGAAGGGTGACACAGATAGAAGAGATCTATAGGAGATGTGTGCCAGTCCCAGGGAAGGGTGACATAAATAGAAGAGATCTATAGGAGACGTGTGTCAGTCCCAGGGAAGGGAGACACAGATAGAAGAGATCTATAGGAGACGTGTGTCAGTCCCAGGGAAGGGTGACATAGATAGAAGAGATCTATAGGAGATGTGTGTCAGTCCCAGGGAAGGGTGACACAGATAGAAGAGATCTATAGGAGACGTGTGCCAGTCCCAGGGAAGGGTGACACAGATAGAAGAGATCTATAGGAGACGTGTGTTAGTCCCAGGGAAGGGTGACACAGATAGAAGAGATCTACAGGAGACGTGTGTCAGTCCCCGGGAAGGGTGACACAGACAGAAGGGAGCTATAGGACATGGAGTCTGTCCCTCCCACTGCAGGGTGACACAGACAGAAGGGAGATATAGGACATGGAGTCTGTCCCTCCCACTGCAGGGTGACACAGACAGAAGTTAACTATAGGACATGGAGTCTGTCCCTCCCACTGCAGGGTGACACAGACAGAAGTGAGATATAGGACATGGAGTCTGTCCCTCCCACTGTAGGGTGACACAGACAGAAGGGAGATGTAGGACATGGAGTCTGTCCCTCTCACTGCAGGATGACACAGACAGAAGGGAGCTATAGGACATGGAGTCTGTCCCAGGGAAGGGTGACACAGATAGAAGAGATCTATAGGAGACGTGTGTCAGTCCCAGGGAAGGGTGACACAGATAGAAGAGATCTATAGGAGACGTGTGTCAGTCCCAGGGAAGGGTGACACAGATAGAAGAGATCTATAGGAGACGTGTGCCAGTCCCAGGGAAAGGTGACATAAATAGAAGAGATCTATAGGAGACGTGTGTCAGTCCCAGGGAAGGGTGACATAAATAGAAGAGATCTATAGGAGGCGTGTGTCAGTCCCAGGGAAGGGTGACACAGATAGAAGAGATCTATAGGAGACGTGTGTCCGTCCCAGGGAAGGGTGACTTAGATAGAAGAGATCTATAGGAGACGTGTGTCAGTCCCAGGGAAGGGTGACATAAATAGAAGAGATCTATAGGAGGCGTATGTCAGTCCCAGGGAAGGGTGACTTAGATAGAAGAGATCTATTGGAGACGTGTGTCAGTCCCAGTGAAGGGTGACACAGATAGAAGAGATCTATTGGAGACGTGTGCCAGTCCCAGGGAAGGGTGACACAGATAGAAGAGATCTATAGGAGACGTGTGCCAGTCCCAGGGAAGGGTGACACAGATAGAAGAGATCTATAGGAGACGTGTGTCAGTCCCAGGGAAGGGTGACAGAGATTGAAGAGATCTATTGGAGACGTGTGTAAGTCCCAGGGAAGGGTGACACGGATAGAAGAGATCTATAGGAGATGTGTGTCAGTCCCAGGGAAGGGTGACATAGATAGAAGAGATCTATAGGAGACATGTACCAGTCCCAGGGAAGGGTGACACAGATAGAAGAGATCTATAGGAGACGTGTGCCAGTCCCAGGGAAGGGTAACATAGATAGAAGAGATCTATAGGAGACATGTACCAGTCCCAGGGAAGGGTAACATAGATAGAAGAGATCTATTGGAGACGTGTGTCAGTCCCAGGGAAGGGTGACACAGATAGAAGAGATCTATAGGAGACGTGTGTCAGTCCCAGGGAAGGGTAACATAGATAGAAGAGATCTATAGGAGACGTGTACCTGTCCCAGGGAAGGGTGACACAGATAGAAGAGATCTATAGGAGACATGTGTTAGTCCAAGGGAAGGGTGACACAGATAGAAGAGATCTATAGGAGACATGTGTTAGTCCCAGGGAAGGGTGACACAGATAGAAGAGATCTATAGGAGACGTGTGTCAGTCCCAGGGAAGGGTGACACAGATAGAAGAGATCTATAGGAGACATGTGTCAGTCCAGGGAAGGGTGACACAGAAGAGATCTATAGGAGACGTGTGTCAGTCCCAGGGAAGGGTGACACAGATAGAAGAGATCTATAGGATACGTGTGCCAGTCCCAGGGAAGGGTGACACAGAATGAAGAGATCTATAGGAGACGTGTGTCAGTCCCAGGGAAGGGTGACACAGATAGAAGAGATCTATAGGAGACGTGTGCCAGTCCCAGGGAAGGGTGACACAGATAGAAGAGATCTATAGGAGACGTGTGCCAGTCCCAGGGAAGGGTGACACAGATAGAAGAGATCTATAGGAGACGTGTGCCAGTCCCAGGGAAGGGTAACATAGATAGAAGAGATCTATAGGAGACGTGTGCCAGTCCCAGGGAAGGGTGACATAGATAGAAGAGATCTATAGGAGACGTGTGTCAGTCTCAGGGAAGGGTGACACAGATAGAAGAGATCTATAGGAGACGTGTACCAGTCCCAGGGAAGGGTGACATAGATAGAAGAGATCTATAGGAGACATGTGCCAGTCCCAGGGAAGGGTGACACAGATAGAAGAGATCTATAGGAGACGTGTGTCAGTCCCAGGGAAGGGTGACAGAGATTGAAGAGATCTATTGGAGACGTGTGTCAGTCCCAGGGAAGGGTGACACAGATAGAAGAGATCTATAGGAGACGTGTGTAAGTCCCAGGGAAGGGTGACACGGATAGAAGAGATCTATAGGAGATGTGTGTCAGTCCCAGGGAAGGGTGACATAGATAGAAGAGATCTATAGGAGACATGTACCAGTCCCAGGGAAGGGTGACACAGATAGAAGAGATCTATAGGAGACGTGTGTCCGTCCCAGGGAAGGGTAACATAGATAGAAGAGATCTATAGGAGACATGTACCAGTCCCAGGGAAGGGTAACATAGATTGAAGAGATCTATTGGAGACGTGTGTCAGTCCCAGGGAAGGGTGACACAGATAGAAGAGATCTATAGGAGACGTGTGTCAGTCCCAGGGAAGGGTAACATAGATAGAAGAGATCTATAGGAGACGTGTACCTGTCCCAGGGAAGGGTGACACAGATAGAAGAGATCTATAGGAGACATGTGTTAGTCCAAGGGAAGGGTGACACAGATAGAAGAGATCTATTGGAGACATGTGTTAGTCCCAGGGAAGGGTGACACAGATAGAAGAGATCTATAGGAGACGTGTGTCAGTCCCAGGGAAGGGTGACACAGATAGAAGAGATCTATAGGAGACATGTGTCAGTCCAGGGAAGGGTGACACAGATGAGATCTATAGGAGACGTGTGTCAGTCCCAGGGAAGGGTGACACAGATAGAAGAGATCTATAGGATACGTGTGCCAGTCCCAGGGAAGGGTGACACAGAATGAAGAGATCTATAGGAGACGTGTGTCAGTCCCAGGGAAGGGTGACACAGATAGAAGAGATCTATAGGAGACGTGTGTCAGTCCCAGGGAAGGGTGACACAGATAGAAGAGATCTATAGGAGACGTGTGCCAGTCCCAGGGAAGGGTAACATAGATAGAAGAGATCTATAGGAGACGTGTGCCAGTCCCAGGGAAGGGTAACATAGATAGAAGAGATCTATAGGAGACATGTGCCAGTCCCAGGGAAGGGTGACATAGATAGAAGAGATCTATAGGAGACGTGTGTCAGTCCCAGGGAAGGGTGACACAGATAGAAGAGATCTATAGGAGACGTGTACCAGTCCCAGGGAAGGGTAACATAGATAGAAGAGATCTATAGGAGACATGTGCCAGTCCCAGGGAAGGGTGACACAGATAGAAGAGATCTATAGGAGATGTGTGTCAGTCCCAGGGAAGGGTGACATACATAGAAGAGATCTATTGGAGACGTGTGTCAGTCCCAGGGAAGGGTAACATAGATAGAAGAGATCTATAGGAGACGTGTGTCAGTCCCAGGGAAGGGTAACATAGATAGAAGAGATCTATAGGAGACGTGTGTCAGTCCCAGGGAAGGGTGACACAGATAGAAGAGATCTATAGGAGATGTGTGCCAGTCCCAGGGAAGGGTGACACAGATAGAAGAGATCTATTGGAGACGTGTGCCAGTCCCAGGGAAGGGTGACACAGATAGAAGAGATCTATAGGAGACGTGTGCCAGTCCCAGGGAAGGGTGACACAGATAGAAGAGATCTATAGGAGACATGTGTCAGTCCCAGGGAAGGGTGACACAGATAGAAGAGATCTATAGGAGACGTGTGTCAGTCCCAGGGAAGAGTAACATAGATAGAAGAGATCTATAGGAGACGTGTGTCAGTTCCAGGGAAGGGTGACACAGATAGAAGAGATCTATAGGAGACGTGTGTCAGTCCCAGGGAAGGGTGACACAGATAGAAGAGATCTATAGGAGACGTGTGTCAATCCCTGGGAAGGGTGACACGGGCGCTCTAGACCACACGGTCTGTACATGTATGTGTGATTCGCGTGTCTCTTTCAGACATTATCACAGTATGGATATCTTCACACACTACGACCTGCTGACACCCAATGGCACCAAAGTGGCAGAGGGACACAAGGCGAGCTTCTGTCTGGAAGACTCTGAGTGCCAGGACCGTGAGTACTATCGGGCAGAGACACCCGCTGGGTCCATTGGATAGGATAATAAGGGTTGGCCGCACAAAATGGAGGAATTTAATGACAAACCTCACAATTCTCATTGATTTTTAACTGCGTGAAGACCTGAGAGGTCTGAGTAGTTCACAGTGCACTCAAGGTATAAAGGTACATGTGGATATAAAGGTACATGTAGATATAAAGGTACATGTGGGTATAAAGGTACATGTAGATATAAAGGTACACGTAGATATAAAGGTACATGTGGATATAAAGGTACATGTGGGTATAAAGGTACACGTAGATATAAAGGTACATGTAGGTATAAAGGTATATGTAATTATAAAGGTATATGTAGATATAAAGTTACATGTAGGTATAAAGGTACATGTGGGTATAAAGGTACATGTAGATATAAAGGTACATGTGGATATAAAGGTACATGTAGATATAAAGGTACATGTGGATATAAAGGTACATGTAGATATAAAGGTACATGTGGGTATAAAGGTACATGTGGATATAAAGGTACATGTAGATATAAAGGTACATGTAGGTATAAAGGTACATGTGGGTATAAAGGTACATGTAGATATAAAGGTACATGTGGGTATAAAGGTACATGTGGGTGTAAAGGTACACGTAGATATAAAGATACATGTGGGTATAAAGGTACATGTGGGTGTAAAGGTACATGTGGGTATAAAGGTATATGTAGGTATAAAGGTATATGTAGATATAAAGGTACATGTGGGTATAAAGGTACATGTAGATATAAAGGTACATGTGGGTATAAAGGTACATGTGGATATAAAGGTACATGTAGATATAAAGGTACATGTAGGTATAAAGGTACATGTGGGTATAAAGGTACATGTAGATATAAAGGTACATGTGGGTATAAAGGTACATGTGGGTGTAAAGGTACACGTAGATATAAAGATACATGTGGGTATAAAGGTACATGTGGGTGTAAAGGTACATGTGGGTATAAAGATACATGTAGGTATAAAGGTACATGTGGGTATAAAGGTACATGTAGGTATAAAGATACATGTAGGTATAAAGGTACATGTGGGTATAAAGGTACATGTAGATATAAAGGTACATGTGGGTATAAAGGTACATGTGGGTATAAAGGTACATGTAGGTATAAAGATACATGTAGGTATAAAGGTACATGTGGGTATAAAGGTACATGTAGATATAAAGGTACATGTAGGTATAAAGGTACTTGTAGGTATAAAGGTACATGTGGGTATAAAGGTACATGTAGGTATAAAGATACATGTAGGTATAAAGGTACATGTGGGTATAAAGGTACATGTAGATATAAAGGTACATGTAGGTGTAAAGGTACATGTGGGTATAAAGGTACATGAAGATATAAAGGTATATGTGGATATAAAGGTACATGTAGGTATAAAGGTAAATGTAGATATAAAGGTACATGTGGGTATAAAGGTACACGTAGATATAAAGGTACATGTAGGTATAAAGGTACATGTGGGTATAAAGGTACACGTAGATATAAAGGTACATGTAGGTATAAAGGTATATGTAAGTATAAAGGTATATGTAGATATAAAGTTACATGTAGGTATAAAGGTACATGTGGGTATAAAGGTACATGTAGATATAAAGGTACATGTAGGTATAAAGGTACATGTGGGTATAAAGGTACATGTAGATATAAAGGTATATGTGGATATAAAGGTACATGTAGGTATAAAGGTAAATGTAGATATAAAGGTACATGTGGGTATAAAGGTACACGTAGATATAAAGGTACATGTAGGTATAAAGGTATATGTAAGTATAAAGGTATATGTAGATATAAAGTTACATGTAGGTATAAAGGTACATGTGGGTATAAAAGTACATGTAGATGTAAAGGTACATGTGGGTATAAAGGTACATGTAGATATAAAGGTACATGTAGGTATAAAGGTACATGTAGATATAAAGGTACATGTAGGTATAAAGGTACATGTGGATATAAAGGTACATGTGGGTATAAAGGTACATGTGGGTATAAAGGTATATGTAGATATAAAGTTACATGTAGGTATAAAGGTACATGTGGGTATAAAGGTACACGTAGATATAAAGGTACATGTAGGTATAAAGGTATATGTAAGTATAAAGGTATATGTAGATATAAAGTTACATGTAGGTATAAAGGTACATGTGGGTATAAAGGTACATATAGATATAAAGGTACATGTGGATATAAAGGTACATGTAGGTATAAAGGTACATATAGATATAAAGGTACATGTGGGTATAAAGATACATGTAGATATAAAGGTACATGTAGATATAAAGGTACATGTGGGTATAAAGGTACATGTAGATATAAAGGTACATGTGGATATAAAGGTACATGTGGGTATAAAGGTACATGTAGATATAAAGGTACTTGTAGGTATAAAGGTACATGTGGGTATAAAGGTACATGTAGATATAAAGGTACATGTAGGTATAAAGGTACATGTAGATATAAAGGTACATGTAGGTATAAAGGTACATGTAGGTATAAAGGTATATGTAGGTATAAAGGTACATGTAGATATAAAGGTACATGTGGGTATAAAGGTACATGTAGGTATAAAGATACATGTAGGTATAAAGGTACATGTAGGTATAAAGGTACATGTGGGTATAAAGGTACATGTAGATATAAAGGTACATGTGGGTATAAAGGTACATGTGGGTATAAAGGTACATGTAGATATAAAGGTACATGTGGATATAAAGGTACATGTGGGTATAAAGGTACATGTAGATATAAAGGTACTTGTAGGTATAAAGGTACATGTGGGTATAAAGGTACATGTAGGTATAAAGATACATGTAGATATAAAGGTACATGTAGATATAAAGGTACATGTAGGTATAAAGGTACATGTAGATATAAAGGTAAATGTAGATATAAAGGTACATGTAGATATAAAGGTAAATGTAGATATAAAGGTACATGTGGGTATAAAGGTACATGTAGATATAAAGGTACATGTAGATATAAAGGTACATGTAGGTATAAAGGTACATGTAGATATAAAGGTAAATGTAGATATAAAGGTACATGTGGGTATAAAGATACATGTAGATATAAAGGTACATGTAGATATAAAGGTACATGTGGATATAAAGGTACATGTAGATATAAAGGTACATGTGGGTATAAAGATACATGTGGATATAAAGGTACATGTGGATATAAAGTTACATGTAGATATAAAGATACATGTGGGTATAAAGGTACATGTAGATATAAAGGTACATGTGGATATAAAGGTACATGTGGGTATAAAGGTACATGTAGATAAAAAGATACATGTGGATATAAAGGTACATGTAGATATAAAGGTGCATGTAGATATAAAGGTACATGTGGGTATAAAGATACATGTAGATATAAAGGTACATGTAGATATAAAGGTACATGTAGGTATAAAGGTACATGTAGATATAAAGGTACATGTAGATATAAAGTTACATGTAGATATAAAGGTACATGTGGATATAAAGGTACATGTAGATATAAAGGTACATGTGGATATAAAGGTACATGTGGGTATAAAGGTACATGTAGATATAAAGATACATGTGGATATAAAGGTACATGTAGATATAAAGGTGCATGTAGATATAAAGGTACATGTGGGTATAAAGGTACATGTAGATATAAAGGTACATGTAGATATAAAGGTATATGTAGATATAAAGTTACATGTAGATATAAAGGTACATGTGGATATAAAGTTACATGTGGATATAAAGGTACATGTAGATATAAAGGTACATGTGGATATAAAGGTACATGTGGGTATAAAGGTACATGTAGATATAAAGATACATGTAGATATAAAGGTACATGTAGATATAAAGGTACATGTGGGTATAAAGGTACATGTGGATATAAAGGTTCATGTAGATATAAAGATACATGTGGGTATAAAGGTACATGTAGATATAAAGGTATATGTAGATATAAAGGTACATGTAGATATAAAGGTACATATAGATATAAAGGTACATGTGGGTATAAAGGTACATATATATATAAAGGTACATGTGGGTATAAAGGTACACGTAGATATAAAGGTACATGTAGGTATAAAGGTATATGTAAGTATAAAGGTATATGTAGATATAAAGTTACATGTAGGTATAAAGGTACATGTGGGTATAAAGGTACATATAGATATAAAGGTACATGTGGATATAAAGGTACATGTAGGTATAAAGGTACATATAGATATAGAGGTACATGTGGGTATAAAGATACACGTAGGTATAAAGGTACATGTGGATATAAAGGTACATGTAGGTATAAAGGTACATGTGGGTATAAAGGTACATGTAGATATAAAGATACATGTGGATGTAAAGGTACATGTAGATATAAAGGTACATGTAGGTATAAAGATACATGTAGGTATAAAGGTACATGTGGGTATAAAGGTACATGTAGATATAAAGGTACATGTAGATACAAAGGTACAGGTAGATATAAAGGTACATGTGGGTATTAAGGTACATGTGGGTATAAAGGTACATGTAGATACAAAGGTACATGTAGATATAAAGGTACAGGTAGATATAAAGGTACATGTGGATAGAAAGGTACATGTAGGTATAAAGGTACATGTAGATAGAAAGGTACATGTGGATATAAAGATTCATGTAGGTATAATGGTACATGTGGATATAAAGGTACATGTAGATATAAAGGTACTTGTAGGTATAAAGGTACATGTGGGTATAAAGGTATAAATGTATCTTTATACCCACATGTACCTTTATATCTATATGTACCTTTATACCCACATGTACCTTTATACCTACATGTACCTTTATATCTACATGTACCTTTATACCTACATGTACCTTTTTTTACCTACATGTACCTGTATATCTACATGTACCTTTATATCTACATGTACCTTTATACCCACATGTACCTTTATATCTACATGTACCTTTATACCTACATGTACCTTTTTTACCTACATGTACCTGTATATCTACATGTACCTTTATACCCACATGTACCTTTATACCCACATGTACCTTTATATCTACATGTATCTTTATATCTACATGTACCTTTATATCTACATGTACCTTTATACCCACATGTATCTTTATATCTACATGTATCTTTATATCTACATGTACCTTTATATCTACATGTATCTTTATATCTACATGTACCTTTATATTTACATGCATCTTTATACCCACATGTATCTTTATATCTGCATGTACCTTTATACCCACATGTACCTTTATACCTACATGTACATTTATACCTACATGTACCTTTATACCCACATGTACCTTTATACTCACACGTACCTTTATATCCACATGTACCTTTATATCTACATGTACCTTTATATCCACATGTACCTTTATATCTACATGTATCTTTATATCTACACGTACCTTTATATCTACATGTACCTTTATACCCACATGTATCTTTATATCTACATGTATCTTTATATCTACATATACCTTTATATCTACATGTACCTTTATACCCACATGTATCTTTATATCTACATGTACCTTTACATCTACATGTATCTTTATATCTACATGTACCTTTATATCTACATGTACCTTTATACCCACATGTATCTTTATATCTACATGTACCTTTACATCTACATGTATCTTTATATCTACATGTACCTTTATATCTACATGTACCTTTATACCCACATGTATCTTTATATCTGCATGTACCTTTATACCCACATGTACCTTTATACTCACATGTACCTTTATACTCACACGTACCTTTATATCCACATGTACCTTTATATCTACATGTACCTTTATACCTACATGTACCTTTATATCTACATGTACCTTTATATCCACATGTACCTTTATACCCACATGTACCTTTATATCTACATGTACCTTTATATCCACATGTACCTTTACACCCACATGTACCTTTATACCCACATGTACCTTTATACCCACATGTACCTTTATATCTACATGTACCTTTATACCTACAAGTACCTTTATACCTACATGTACCTTTATATCTACATGTACCTTTATACCCACATGTACCTTTATACCTACATGTATCTTTATACCTACATGTACCTTTATACCCACATGTACCTTTATACCCACATGTACCTTTATATCTACATGTACCTTTATACCCACATGTACCTTTATACCTACATGTAACTTTATATCTACATATACCTTTATACTTACATATACCTTTATACCTACATGTACCTTTATATCTACGTGTACCTTTATACCCACATGTACCTTTATACCTACATGTACCTTTATATCTACGTGTACCTTTATACCCACATGTACCTTTATATCTACATTTACCTTTATACCTACATGTACCTTTATATCCACATATACCTTTATATCTACATGTACCTTTATATCCACATGTACCTTTTTTCCCACATGTACCTTTATATCTACATGTACCTTTATATCCACATGTACCTTTATACCCACATGTACCTTTATATCTACATGTACCTTTATATCCACATGTACCTTTATATCTACATGTATCTTTATACCCACATGTACCTTTATACCCACATGTATCTTTATATCTACATGTACCTTTATATCCACATGTACCTTTATATCTACATGTACCTTTATACCCACATGTACCTTTATACTCACACGTACCTTTATTTCCACATGTACCTTTATATCTACATGTACCTTTATATCCACATGTACCTTTATATCTACATGTATCTTTATATCTACATGTACCTTTATATCTACATGTACCTTTATACCCACATGTATCTTTATATCTACATGTATCTTTATATCTACATATACCTTTATATCTACATGTACCTTTATACCCACATGTATCTTTATATCTACATGTACCTTTACATCTACATGTATCTTTATATCTACATGTACCTTTATATCTACATGTACCTTTATACCCACATGTATCTTTATATCTACATGTACCTTTACATCTACATGTATCTTTATATCTACATGTACCTTTATATCTACATGTACCTTTATACCCACATGTATCTTTATATCTGCATGTACCTTTATACCCACATGTACCTTTATACCCACATGTACCTTTATACTCACACGTACCTTTATATCCACATGTACCTTTATATCTACATGTACCTTTATACCTACATGTACCTTTATATCTACATGTACCTTTATATCCACATGTACCTTTATACCCACATGTACCTTTATATCTACATGTACCTTTATATCCACATGTACCTTTACACCCACATGTACCTTTATACCCACATGTACCTTTATATCTACATGTACCTTTATACCCACATGTACCTTTATACCTACATGTAACTTTATATCTACATATACCTTTATAATTACATATACCTTTATACCTACATGTACCTTTATATCTACGTGTACCTTTATACCCACATGTACCTTTATATCCACATGTACCTTTATATCTACATGTACCTTTATACCTACATGTACCTTTATACCCACATGTACCTTTATATCTACATATACCTTTATACCTACATGTACCTTTATACCTACATGTACCTTTATACCCACATGTACCTTTATATCTACATGTACCTTTATATCCACATGTACCTTTATATCTACATGTATCTTTATATCTACATGTACCTTTATATCCACATGTACCTTTATATCTACATATACCTTTATACCCACATGTACCTTTATATCTACATGTACCTTTATATCTACATGTATCTTTATATCCACATGTACCTTTGTACCTACATGTACCTTTATATCTACATGTACCTTTATATCTACATGTACCTTTATATCCACATGTACCTTTATATCTACATGTACCTTTGTACCTACATGTACCTTTATACCCACATGTACCTTTATACCTACAGTTGAAACCAGAAGTTTACATACACTATATAAAAAGACACATATGCATGTTTTTCTCATTATCTGACATGAAATCAGAATAAACCTTACCTGTTTTAGGTCAATTAGGATTATCAAAATTATTTATATTTGCCAAATGCCAGAATAATGAGAGAGAGAATGTTTAAGGCATTTTTATTACTTTCTGCAAAGTCAAAAGTTTACATACATATCATTAGTATTTGGTAGCATTGCCCTTAAACTGTATGACTTGGGTCAGACGTTTTGGATATCCTTCCACAAGTTTCTCACAATAGTTGGTAGGAATTTTGGCCCATTCCTCCTGACAGAACTGGTGTAACTGAGCCATGTTTGTAGGTCGCCTTGCTCGCACCTGCCTTTTCAGCTTTGCCCATAAATTTTCAATAGGATTGAGATCAGGGCTTTGTGATGGCCACTCCAAAACATTGACTTTGTTATCCTTAAGCCACTTTGTAACCAGTTTGGCAGAATGCTTCGGGTCATTGTCCATTTGGAAGACCCATTTCCGCCCAAGCTTTAACTTCCTGGCTGATGTCTTGAGATGTTGCTTCAGTATTGCCACATAATCTTCTTGTCTCATGATGCCATCTATTTTGTGAAGTGCACCAGTCCCTCCTGCAGCAAAACAACCACAAAACAAGAGTTGCCACCCCCGTGTTTCACAGTTGGGATGGTGTTCTTAGACTTCCAAGCTTCTCCCTTTTTCCTCCAAATGTAACGATGGTCATTATGGCCAAACAGTTCAATTTTACTTTCATCAGACCACAGGACGTCTCCAAAAATGTAGGTCTTTGTTCCTGTGTGCATTTGCAAACATTAATCTGGCTTTTATATGTTTCTTTTGGAGTAATGGCTTCTTTCTGGCAGAGTGGCCTTTCAGCCCATGTTGATACAGTACTCGTTTTACTGTGGATAATGACACAATCTTACCAGCTTCCGTCAGCATCTTCACAAGGTCTTTTGCTTTTGTTCTTGGGTTGATATGCACATGTCGGACCAAAGCACGTTCATCTCTGAGACACAGAACCCGTCTCCTTCCTGAGCTATATGATGGCTGGACATTCCCATCTCGTTTGTACTTGCGTATAATTGTTTGTACAGATGAACGAGGCACCTGCAGGTATCTGGAAATTGCACCCAAGGATGATCCAGACTTGTGCAAGTCCACAATTATCTTGGCTGATATCTTTAGACTTTCCCATGATGTTACACACAGAAGCAGTGTGTTTCTGGTGTGCATTAAAATACTTCCACAGGTGTGTATCTAATTAACATAGATGTTGCCAAAAAACCAGAAGCTTCCAAAGACATGACATCATCATATGGGCTGTCCCAAATGGCTTAAAGGCATAGTTATCCTAGTGTATGTAAACTTTTGACTTTGCAGAAAGTAATAAAAATGCCTTAAAAATTCTCTCTCTCTCATTATTCTGGCATTTGGCAAATATAAATAATTTTGATAATCCTTATTGACCTAAAATGGCTAAGGTTTATTCTGATTTCATGTCAGATAGTGAGAAAAACATGCATATGTGTCTTTTTATATAGTGCATGTAAACTTCTGGTTTCAACTGGACATGTACCTTTATACTGTGACAGAGTCCAGGACCATGTATACATCAGCCATAGGCTACAACAAGCAGTTTATCCCAGCGAGTAAAGGGTTAAGTTTTGTCTTTTACCTCTGCTACAAACTTGCTCTTGGTTAATTAGCTCAGACCTATATAGTAGGTCTGAAAGAGCAGGGTGTGTTCAGACTGCACTGGGATAGTGTGTTTGGGGTCAGACTGCACTGGGATAGTGTGTTTGTGGTCAGGCTGCACTGGGATAGTGTGTTTGGGGTCAGACTGCACTGGGATAGTGTGTTTGGGGTCAGACTGCACTGGGATAGTGTGTTTGGGGTCAGGCTGCACTGGGATAGTGTGTTTGGGGTCAGTCTGCACTGGGATAGTGTGTTTGGGATCAGACTGCACTGGGATAGTGTGTTTGGGGTCAGACTGCACTGGGATAGTGTGTTTGGGATCAGACTGTACTGGGATAGTGTGTTTGGGGTCAGACTGCACTGGGATAGTGTGTTTGGGGTCAGACTGCACTGGGATAATGTGTTTGGGGTCAGACTGCACTGGGATAGTGTGTTTGGGGTCAGACTGCACTGGGATAGTGTGTTTGGGGTCAGACTGCACTGGGATAGTGTGTTTGGGATCAGACTGCACTGGGATAGTGTGTTTGGGGTCAGACTGCACTGGTATAGTGTGTTTGGGGTCAGACTGCACTGGGATAGTGTGTTTGGGGTCAGACTGCACTGGGATAATGTGTTTGGGGTCAGACTGCACTGGGATAGTGTGTTTGGGGTCAGACTGCACTGGGATAGTGTGTTTGGGGTCAGGCTGCACTGGGATAGTGTGTTTGGGGTCAGACTGCACTGGGATAGTGTGTTTGGGATCAGGCTGCACTGGGATAGTGTGTTTGGGGTCAGGCTGCACTGGGATAGTGTGTTTGGGATCAGACTGCACTGGGATAGTGTGTTTGGGGTCAGGCTGCACTGGGATAGTGTGTTTGGGGTCAGACTGCACTGGTATAGTGTGTTTGGGATCAGACTGCACTGGGATAGTGTGTTTGGGGTCAGACTGCACTGGGATAGTGTGTTTGGGATCAGACTGCACTGGGATAGTGTGTTTGGGGTCAGACTGCACTGGGATAGTGTGTTTGGGATCAGTCTGCACTGGGATAGTGTGTTTGGGATCAGTCTGCACTGGGATAGTGTGTTTGGGATCAGACTGCACTGGGATAGTGTGTTTGGGGGTCAGGCTGCACTGGGATAGTGTGTTTGGGGTCAGGCTGCACTGGGATAGTGTGTTTGGGGTCAGGCTGCACTGGGATAGTGTGTTTGGGGTCAGACTGCACTGGGATAGTGTGTTTGGGGTCAGACTGCACTGGGATAGTGTGTTTGGGATCAGACTGCACTGGGATAGCGTGTTTGGGGTCAGTCTGCACTGGGATAGTGTGTTTGGGGTCAGACTGCACTGGGATAGCGTGTTTGGGGTCAGTCTGCACTGGGATAGTGTGTTTGGGGTCAGACTGCACTGGGATAGCGTGTTTGGGGTCAGACTGCACTGGGATAGTGTGTTTGAGGTCAGGCTGCACTGGGATAGTGTGTTTGGGATCAGACTGCACTGGGATAGTGCGTTTGGGGTCAGACTGCACTGGGATAGTGTATTTGGGGTCAGGCTGTACTGGGATAGTGTGTTTGGGATCAGACTGCACTGGGATAGTGTGTTTGGGGTCAGGCTGCACTGGGATAGTGTGTTTGGGGTCAGACTGCACTGGGATAGTGTGTTTGGGGTCAGGCTGCACTGGGATAGTGTGTTTGGGGTCAGACTGCACTGGGATAGTGTGTTTGGGGTCAGACTGCACTGGGATAGTGTGTTTGGGGTCAGACTGCACTGGGATAGTGTGTTTGGAGTCAGACTGCACTGGGATAGTGTGTTTGGGGTCAGGCTGCACTGGGATAGTGTGTTTGGGGTCAGGCTGCACTGGGATAGTGTGTTTGGGGTCAGACTGCACTGGGATAGTGTGTTTGGGGTCAGACTGCACTGGGATAGTGTGTTTGGGATCAGACTGCACTGGGATAGTGTGTTTGGGGTCAGACTGCACTGGGATACTGTGTTTGGGGTCAGGCTGCACTGGGATAGTGTGTTTGGGTCAGACTGCACTGGGATAGTGTGTTTGGGGTCAGACTGCACTGGGATAGTGTGTTTGGGATCAGACTGCATTGGGATGGTGTGTTTGGGATCAGACTGCACTGGGATAGTGTGTTTGGGGTCAGACTGCATTGGGATAGTGTGTTTGGGGTCAGACTGCATTGGGATAGTGTGTTTGGGGTCAGACTGCACTGGGATAGTGTGTTTGGGATCAGTCTGCACTGGGATAGTGTGTTTGGGATCAGACTGCATTGGGATGGTGTGTTTGGGATCAGACTGCACTGGGATAGTGTGTTTGGGGTCAGACTGCATTGGGATAGTGTGTTTGGGGTCAGACTGCACTGGGATAGTGTGTTTGGGGTCAGACTGCATTGGGATGGTGTGTTTGGGATCAGACTGCACTGGGATAGTGTGTTTGGGGTCAGACTGCATTGGGATAGTGTGTTTGGGGTCAGACTGCATTGGGATAGTGTGTTTGGGGTCAGACTGCACTGGGATAGTGTGTTTGGGATCAGTCTGCACTGGGATAGTGTGTTTGGGGTCAGACTGCATTGGGATGGTGTGTTTGGGATCAGACTGCACTGGGATAGTGTGTTTGGGGTCAGACTGCATTGGGATAGTGTGTTTGGGGTCAGACTGCATTGGGATAGTGTGTTTGGGGTCAGACTGCACTGGGATAGTGTGTTTGGGGTCAGACTGCACTGGGATAGTGTGTTTGGGTCAGACTGCGCTGGGATAGTGTGTTTGGGGTTAGACTGCACTGGGATAGTGTGTTTGAGATCAGACTGCACTGGGATAGTGCGTTTGGGGTCAGACTGCACTGGGATAGTGTGTTTGGGGGTCAGACTGCACTGGGATAGTGTGTTTGGAATCAGACTGCACTGGGATAGTGTGTTTGGGGTCAGACTGCACTGGGATAGTGTGTTTGGGGTCAGACTGCACTGGGATAGTGTGTTTGGGGTCAGACTGCACTGGGATAGTGTGTTTGGGGTCAGACTGCATTGGGATAGTGTGTTTGGGATCAGGCTGCACTGGGATAGTGTGTTTGGGGTCAGACTGCACTGGGATAGTGTGTTGGGGGTCAGACTGCACTGGGATAGTGTGTTTGGGGTCAGACTGCACTGGGATAGTGTGTTTGGGATCAGACTGCACTGGGATAGCGTGTTTGGGGTCAGACTGCACTGGGATAGTGTGTTTGGGGTCAGACTGCACTGGGATAGTGTGTTTGTGGTCAGACTGCACTGGGATAGCGTGTTTGGGATCAGACTGCACTGGGATAGTGTGTTTGGGATCAGACTGCACTGGGATAGTGTGTTTGGGATCAGACTGCACTGGGATAGCGTGTTTGGGGTCAGTCTGCACTGGGATAGTGTGTTTGGGGTCAGACTGCACTGGGATAGCGTGTTTGGGGTCAGTCTGCACTGGGATAGTGTGTTTGGGGTCAGACTGCACTGGGATAGCGTGTTTGGGGTCAGACTGCACTGGGATAGTGTGTTTGAGGTCAGGCTGCACTGGGATAGTGTGTTTGGGATCAGACTGCACTGGGATAGTGCGTTTGGGGTCAGACTGCACTGGGATAGTGTATTTGGGGTCAGGCTGTACTGGGATAGTGTGTTTGGGATCAGACTGCACTGGGATAGTGTGTTTGGGGGTCAGGCTGCACTGGGATAGTGTGTTTGGGGTCAGACTGCACTGGGATAGTGTGTTTGGGGTCAGGCTGCACTGGGATAGTGTGTTTGGGGTCAGACTGCACTGGGATAGTGTGTTTGGGGTCAGACTGCACTGGGATAGTGTGTTTGGGGTCAGACTGCACTGGGATAGTGTGTTTGGGGTCAGACTGCACTGGGATAGTGTGTTTGGGATCAGACTGCACTGGGATAGTGTGTTTGGGGGTCAGGCTGCACTGGGATAGTGTGTTTGGGGTCAGACTGCACTGGGATACTGTGTTTGGGGTCAGGCTGCACTGGGATAGTGTGTTTGGGGTCAGACTGCACTGGGATAGTGTGTTTGGGGTCAGACTGCACTGGGATAGTGTGTTTGGGATCAGACTGCATTGGGATGGTGTGTTTGGGATCAGACTGCACTGGGATAGTGTGTTTGGGGTCAGACTGCATTGGGATAGTATGTTTGGGGTCAGACTGCATTGGGATAGTGTGTTTGGGGTCAGACTGCACTGGGATAGTGTGTTTGGGATCAGTCTGCACTGGGATAGTGTGTTTGGGATCAGACTGCATTGGGATGGTGTGTTTGGGATCAGACTGCACTGGGATAGTGTGTTTGGGGTCAGACTGCACTGGGATAGTGTGTTTGGGGTCAGACTGCATTGGGATGGTGTGTTTGGGATCAGACTGCACTGGGATAGTGTGTTTGGGGTCAGACTGCATTGGGATAGTGTGTTTGGGTCAGACTGCATTGGGATAGTGTGTTTGGGGTCAGACTGCACTGGGATAGTGTGTTTGGGATCAGTCTGCACTGGGATAGTGTGTTTGGGGTCAGACTGCATTGGGATGGTGTGTTTGGGATCAGACTGCACTGGGATAGTGTGTTTGGGGTCAGACTGCATTGGGATAGTGTGTTTGGGGTCAGACTGCACTGGGATAGTGTGTTTGGGGTCAGACTGCACTGGGATAGTGTGTTTGGGTCAGACTGCGCTGGGATAGTGTGTTTGGGGTTAGACTGCACTGGGATAGTGTGTTTGAGATCAGACTGCACTGGGATAGTGCGTTTGGGGTCAGACTGCACTGGGATAGTGTGTTTGGGGGTCAGACTGCACTGGGATAGTGTGTTTGGGATCAGACTGCACTGGGATAGTGTGTTTGGGGTCAGACTGCACTGGGATAGTGTGTTTGGGGTCAGACTGCACTGGGATAGTGTGTTTGGGGTCAGACTGCACTGGATAGTGTGTTTGGGGTCAGACTGCATTGGGATAGTGTGTTTGGGATCAGGCTGCACTGGGATAGTGTGTTTGGGGTCAGACTGCACTGGGATAGTGTGTTGGGGGTCAGACTGCACTGGGATAGTGTGTTTGGGGTCAGACTGCACTGGGATAGTGTGTTTGGGATCAAACTGCACTGGGATAGCGTGTTTGGGGTCAGACTGCACTGGGATAGCGTGTTTGGGGTCAGACTGCACTGGGATAGTGTGTTTGGGGTCAGACTGCACTGGGATAGTGTGTTTGTGGTCAGACTGCACTGGGATAGCGTGTTTGGGATCAGACTGCACTGGGATAGTGTGTTTGGGATCAGACTGCACTGGGATAGCGTGTTTGGGATCAGACTGCACTGGGATAGCGTGTTTGGGATCAGACTGCACTGGGATAGCGTGTTTGGGGTCAGACTGCACTGGGATAGTGTGTTTGGGATCAGACTGCACTGGGATAGCGTGTTTGGGGTCAGACTGCACTGGGATAGTGTGTTTGGGGTCAGACTGCACTGGGATAGTGTGTTTGGGGTCAGGCTGCACTGGGATAGTGTGTTTGGAATCAGGCTGCACTGGGATAGCGTGTTTGGGATCAGACTGCACTGGGATAGTGTGTTTGGGATCAGACTGCACTGGGATAACGTGTTTGGGGTCAGACTGCACTGGGATAGTGTGTTTGGGATCAGACTGCACTGGGATAGCGTGTTTGGGATCAGGCTGCACTGGGATAGTGTGTTTGGGGTCAGACTGCACTGGGATAGTGTGTTTGGGGGTCAGACTGCATTGGGATTGTGTGTTTGGGGTCAGACTGCACTGGGATAGTGTGTTTGGGGTCAGACTGCACTGGGATAGTGTGTTTGGGGTCAGACTGCACTGGGATAGTGTGTTTGGGGTCAGACTGCACTGGGATAGTGTGTTTGGGATCAGACTGCACTAGGATAGTGTGTTTGGGATCAGACTGTACTGGGATAGTGTGTTTGGGATCAGACTGCACTGGGATAGCGTGTTTGGGATCAGACTGCACTGGGATAGTGTGTTTGGGATCAGACTGCACTGGGATAGCGTGTTTGGGATCAGACTGCACTGGGATAGTGTGTTTGGGATCAGACTGCACTGGGATAGTGTGTTTGGGATCAGACTGCACTGGGATAGCGTGTTTGGGATCAGGCTGCACTGGGATAGTGTGTTGGGGGTCAGACTGCACTGGGATAGTGTGTTTGGGGGTCAGACTGCATTGGGATTGTGTGTTTGGGGTCAGACTGCACTGGGATAGTGTGTTTGGGGTCAGACTGCACTGGGATAGTGTGTTTGGGGTCAGACTGCACTGGGATAGTGTGTTTGGGATCAGACTGCACTAGGATAGTGTGTTTGGGATCAGACTGCATTGGGATAGTGTGTTTGGGGTCAGACTGCATTGGGATAGTGTGTTTGGGGTCAGACTGCACTGGGATAGTGTGTTTGGGATCAGACTGCACTGGGATAGTGTGTTTGGGATCAGACTGCACTGGGATAGCGTGTTTGGGATCAGGCTGCACTGGGATAGTGTGTTTGTGGTCAGACTGCACTGGGATAGTGTGTTTGGGGTCAGACTGCACTGGGATAGTGTGTTTGGGATCAGACTGCACTGGGATAGTGTGTTTGGGGTCAGACTGCACTGGGATAGTGTGTTTGGGGTCAGGCTGCACTGGGATAGTGTGTTTGGGATCAGGCTGCACTGGGATAGCGTGTTTGGGATCAGACTGCACTGGGATAGTGTGTTTGGGATCAGACTGCACTGGGATAGCGTGTTTGGGGTCAGACTGCACTGGGATAGCGTGTTTGGGATCAGACTGCACTGGGATAGTGTGTTTGGGATCATACTGCACTGGGATAGCGTGTTTGGGATCAGGCTGAACTGGGATAGTGTGTTTGGGGTCAGACTGCACTGGGATAGTGTGGTTGGGGGTCAGACTGCATTGGGATAGCGTGTTTGGGGTCAGACTGCACTGGGATAGTGTGTTTGGGGTCAGACTGCACTGGGATAGTGTGTTTGGGATCAGACTGCACTAGGATAGTGTGTTTGGGATCAGACTGCATTGGGATAGTGTGTTTGGGGTCAGACTGCATTGGGATAGTGTGTTTGGGGTCAGACTGCACTGGGATAGTGTGTTTGGGGTCAGACTGCACTGGGATAGTGTGTTTGGGGTCAGACTGCACTGGGATAGTGTGTTTGGGGTCAGACTGCACTGGGATAGTATGTTTGGGGTCAGACTGCACTGGGATAGTGTGTTTGGGGTCAGACTGCACTGGGATAGTGTGTTTGTGGTCAGACTGCACTGGGATAGCGTGTTTGGGATCAGACTGCACTGGGATAGTGTGTTTGGGATCAGACTGCACTGGGATAGTGTGTTTGGGATCAGACTGCACTGGGATAGCGTGTTTGGGGTCAGTCTGCACTGGGATAGTGTGTTTGGGGTCAGACTGCACTGGGATAGCGTGTTTGGGGTCAGTCTGCACTGGGATAGTGTGTTTGGGGTCAGACTGCACTGGGATAGCGTGTTTGGGGTCAGACTGCACTGGGATAGTGTGTTTGAGGTCAGGCTGCACTGGGATAGTGTGTTTGGGATCAGACTGCACTGGGATAGTGCGTTTGGGGTCAGACTGCACTGGGATAGTGTATTTGGGGTCAGGCTGTACTGGGATAGTGTGTTTGGGATCAGACTGCACTGGGATAGTGTGTTTGGGGGTCAGGCTGCACTGGGATAGTGTGTTTGGGGTCAGACTGCACTGGGATAGTGTGTTTGGGGTCAGGCTGCACTGGGATAGTGTGTTTGGGGTCAGACTGCACTGGGATAGTGTGTTTGGGGTCAGACTGCACTGGGATAGTGTGTTTGGGGTCAGACTGCACTGGGATAGTGTGTTTGGGGTCAGACTGCACTGGGATAGTGTGTTTGGGATCAGACTGCACTGGGATAGTGTGTTTGGGGGTCAGGCTGCACTGGGATAGTGTGTTTGGGGTCAGACTGCACTGGGATACTGTGTTTGGGGTCAGGCTGCACTGGGATAGTGTGTTTGGGGTCAGACTGCACTGGGATAGTGTGTTTGGGGTCAGACTGCACTGGGATAGTGTGTTTGGGATCAGACTGCATTGGGATGGTGTGTTTGGGATCAGACTGCACTGGGATAGTGTGTTTGGGGTCAGACTGCATTGGGATAGTATGTTTGGGGTCAGACTGCATTGGGATAGTGTGTTTGAGATCAGACTGCACTGGGATAGTGCGTTTGGGGTCAGACTGCACTGGGATAGTGTGTTTGGGGGTCAGACTGCACTGGGATAGTGTGTTTGGGATCAGACTGCACTGGGATAGTGTGTTTGGGGTCAGACTGCACTGGGATAGTGTGTTTGGGGTCAGACTGCACTGGGATAGTGTGTTTGGGGTCAGACTGCACTGGGATAGTGTGTTTGGGGTCAGACTGCATTGGGATAGTGTGTTTGGGATCAGGCTGCACTGGGATAGTGTGTTTGGGGTCAGACTGCACTGGGATAGTGTGTTGGGGGTCAGACTGCACTGGGATAGTGTGTTTGGGGTCAGACTGCACTGGGATAGTGTGTTTGGGATCAAACTGCACTGGGATAGCGTGTTTGGGGTCAGACTGCACTGGGATAGCGTGTTTGGGGTCAGACTGCACTGGGATAGTGTGTTTGGGGTCAGACTGCACTGGGATAGTGTGTTTGTGGTCAGACTGCACTGGGATAGCGTGTTTGGGATCAGACTGCACTGGGATAGTGTGTTTGGGATCAGACTGCACTGGGATAGCGTGTTTGGGATCAGACTGCACTGGGATAGCGTGTTTGGGATCAGACTGCACTGGGATAGCGTGTTTGGGGTCAGACTGCACTGGGATAGTGTGTTTGGGATCAGACTGCACTGGGATAGCGTGTTTGGGGTCAGACTGCACTGGGATAGTGTGTTTGGGGTCAGACTGCACTGGGATAGTGTGTTTGGGGTCAGGCTGCACTGGGATAGTGTGTTTGGAATCAGGCTGCACTGGGATAGCGTGTTTGGGATCAGACTGCACTGGGATAGTGTGTTTGGGATCAGACTGCACTGGGATAACGTGTTTGGGGTCAGACTGCACTGGGATAGTGTGTTTGGGATCAGACTGCACTGGGATAGCGTGTTTGGGATCAGGCTGCACTGGGATAGTGTGTTTGGGGTCAGACTGCACTGGGATAGTGTGTTTGGGGGTCAGACTGCATTGGGATTGTGTGTTTGGGGTCAGACTGCACTGGGATAGTGTGTTTGGGGTCAGACTGCACTGGGATAGTGTGTTTGGGGTCAGACTGCACTGGGATAGTGTGTTTGGGGTCAGACTGCACTGGGATAGTGTGTTTGGGATCAGACTGCACTAGGATAGTGTGTTTGGGATCAGACTGTACTGGGATAGTGTGTTTGGGATCAGACTGCACTGGGATAGCGTGTTTGGGATCAGACTGCACTGGGATAGTGTGTTTGGGATCAGACTGCACTGGGATAGCGTGTTTGGGATCAGACTGCACTGGGATAGTGTGTTTGGGATCAGACTGCACTGGGATAGTGTGTTTGGGATCAGACTGCACTGGGATAGCGTGTTTGGGATCAGGCTGCACTGGGATAGTGTGTTGGGGGTCAGACTGCACTGGGATAGTGTGTTTGGGGGTCAGACTGCATTGGGATTGTGTGTTTGGGGTCAGACTGCACTGGGATAGTGTGTTTGGGGTCAGACTGCACTGGGATAGTGTGTTTGGGGTCAGACTGCACTGGGATAGTGTGTTTGGGATCAGACTGCACTAGGATAGTGTGTTTGGGATCAGACTGCATTGGGATAGTGTGTTTGGGGTCAGACTGCATTGGGATAGTGTGTTTGGGGTCAGACTGCACTGGGATAGTGTGTTTGGGATCAGACTGCACTGGGATAGTGTGTTTGGGATCAGACTGCACTGGGATAGCGTGTTTGGGATCAGGCTGCACTGGGATAGTGTGTTTGTGGTCAGACTGCACTGGGATAGTGTGTTTGGGGTCAGACTGCACTGGGATAGTGTGTTTGGGATCAGACTGCACTGGGATAGTGTGTTTGGGGTCAGACTGCACTGGGATAGTGTGTTTGGGGTCAGGCTGCACTGGGATAGTGTGTTTGGGATCAGGCTGCACTGGGATAGCGTGTTTGGGATCAGACTGCACTGGGATAGTGTGTTTGGGATCAGACTGCACTGGGATAGCGTGTTTGGGGTCAGACTGCACTGGGATAGCGTGTTTGGGATCAGACTGCACTGGGATAGTGTGTTTGGGATCATACTGCACTGGGATAGCGTGTTTGGGATCAGGCTGAACTGGGATAGTGTGTTTGGGGTCAGACTGCACTGGGATAGTGTGGTTGGGGGTCAGACTGCATTGGGATAGCGTGTTTGGGGTCAGACTGCACTGGGATAGTGTGTTTGGGGTCAGACTGCACTGGGATAGTGTGTTTGGGATCAGACTGCACTAGGATAGTGTGTTTGGGATCAGACTGCATTGGGATAGTGTGTTTGGGGTCAGACTGCATTGGGATAGTGTGTTTGGGGTCAGACTGCACTGGGATAGTGTGTTTGGGGTCAGACTGCACTGGGATAGTGTGTTTGGGGTCAGACTGCACTGGGATAGTGTGTTTGGGGTCAGACTGCACTGGGATAGTATGTTTGGGGTCAGACTGCACTGGGATAGTGTGTTTGTGGTCAGACTGCACTGGGATAGCGTGTTTGGGGTCAGACTGCACTGTGATAGTGTGTTTGGGATCAGACTGCACTGGGATAGTGTGTTTGGGGTCAGACTGCACTGGGATAGTGTGTTTGGGATCAGACTGCACTAGGATAGTGTGTTTGGGATCAGACTGCATTGGGATAGTGTGTTTGGGGTCAGACTGCATTGGGATAGTGTGTTTGGGGTCAGACTGCACTGGATAGTGTGTTTGGGGTCAGACTGCATTGGGATAGTGTGTTTGGGGTCAGACTGCACTGGGATAGTGTGTTTGGGATCAGACTGCACTGGGATAGTGTGTTTGGGGTCAGACTGTACTGGGATAGTGTGTTTGGGGTCAGACTGCACTGGGATAGTGTGTTTGGGATCAGACTGCACTGGGATAGTGTGTTTGGGGTCAGACTGCACTGGGATAGTGTCTTTGGGGTCAGACTGCACTGGGATAGTGTGTTTGGGGTCAGACTGCACTGGGATAGTGTGTTTGGGGTCAGACTGCACTGGGATAGTGTGTTTGGGATCAGACTGCATTGGGATAGTGTGTTTGGGGTCAGACTGCACTGGGATAGTGTGTTTGGGGGTCATACTGCACTGGGATAGTGTGTTTGGGGTCAGACTGCATTGGGATAGTGTGTTTGGGGTCAGACTGCACTGGGATAGTGTGTTTGGGGTCAGACTGCACTGGGATAGTGTGTTTGGGGTCAGACTGCACTGGGATAGTGTGTTTGGGGTCAGACTGCACTGGGATAGTGTGTTTGGGATCAGACTGCACTGGTATAGTGTGTTTGGGATCAGTCTGCACTGGGATAGTGCGTTTGGGATCAGACTGCACTGGGATAGTGTGTTTGGGGTCAGACTGCATTGGGATAGTGTGTTTGGGGTCAGACTGCACTGGGATAGTGTGTTTGGGGTCAGACTGCACTGGGATAGTGTGTTTGGGGTCAGACTGCACTGGGATAGTGTGTTTGGGATCAGACTGCACTGGGATAGTGTGTTTGGGGGTCAGACTGCACTGGGATAGTGTGTTTGGGGGTCAGACTGCACTGGGATAGTGTGTTTGGGGTCAGACTGTACTGGGATAGTGTGTTTGGGGTCAGACTGCACTGGGATAGTGTGTTTGGGGTCAGACTGCATTGGGATAGTGTGTTTGGGGTCAGACTGCACTGGGATAGTGTGTTTGGGGTCAGACTGCATTGGGATAGTGTGTTTGGGGTCAGCCTGCACTGGGATAGTGTGTTTGGGGTCAGACTGCACTGGGATAATGTGTTTGGGGGTCAGACTGCACTGGGATAGTGTGTTTGGGGGTCAGACTGCACTGGGATAGTGTGTTTGGTGTCAGACTGCATTGGGATAGTGTGTTTGGGGTCAGACTGCATTGGGATAGTGTGTTTGGGGTCAGACTGCACTGGGATAGTGTGTTTGGGGTCAGACTGCACTGGGATAGTGTGTTTGTGGTCAGACTGCACTGGGATAGTGTGTTTGGGGTCAGACTGCACTGGGATAGTGTGTTTGGGGTCAGACTGCACTGGGATAGTGTGTTTGGGGTCAGACTGCACTGGGATAGCGTGTTTGGGGTCAGACTGCATTGGGATAGTGTGTTTGGGGTCAGACTGCATTGGTATAGTGTGTTTGGGGTCAGACTGCACTGGGATAGTGTGTTTGGGGTCAGACTGCGCTGGGATAGTGTGTTTGTGGTCAGACTGCACTGGGATAGTGTGTTTGGGGTCAGACTGCACTGGGATAGTGTGTTTGGGGTCAGACTGCACTGGGATAGTGTGTTTGGGGTCAGACTGCACTGGGATAGTGTGTTTGGGGTCAGACTGCACTGGGATAGTGTGTTTGGGATCAGACTGCACTGGGATAGTGTGTTAGGGGTCAGACTGCACTGGGATAGTGTGTTTGGGATCAGACTGCACTGGGATAGTGTGTTTGGGGGTCAGGCTGCACTGGGATAGTGTGTTTGGGGTCAGACTGCACTGGGATAGTGTGTTTGGGGTCAGGCTGCACTGGGATAGTGTGTTTGGGATCAGACTGCACTGGGATAGTGTGTTTGGGGTCAGGCTGCACTGGGATAGTGTGTTTGGGGTCAGACTGCACTGGTATAGTGTGTTTGGGATCAGACTGCACTGGGATAGTGTGTTTGGGGTCAGACTGCACTGGGATAGTGTGTTTGGGATCAGACTGCACTGGGATAGTGTGTTTGGGGTCAGACTGCACTGGGATAGTGTGTTTGGGATCAGTCTGCACTGGGATAATGTGTTTGGGATCAGTCTGCACTGGGATAGTGTGTTTGGGATCAGACTGCACTGGGATAGTGTGTTTGGGGGTCAGGCTGCACTGGGATAGTGTGTTTGGGGTCAGACTGCACTGGGATAGTGTGTTTGGGGTCAGGCTGCACTGGGATAGTGTGTTTGGGGTCAGACTGCACTGGGATAGTGTGTTTGGGGTCAGACTGCACTGGGATAGTGTGTTTGGAATCAGACTGCACTGGGATAGCGTGTTTGGGGTCAGTCTGCACTGGGATAGTGTGTTTGGGGTCAGACTGCACTGGGATAGCGTGTTTGGGGTCAGTCTGCACTGGGATAGTGTGTTTGGGAACAGACTGCACTGGGATAGTGTGTTTGGGGTCAGACTGCACTGGGATAGTGTGTTTGGGGTCAGGCTGCACTGGGATAGTGTGTTTGGGGTCAGACTGCACTGGGATAGTGTGTTTGGGGTCAGACTGCACTGGGATAGTGTGTTTGGGGTCAGACTGCACTGGGATAGTGTGTTTGGGGTCAGACTGCACTGGGATAGTGTGTTTGGGATCAGACTGCACTGGGATAGTGTGTTTGGGGGTCAGGCTGCACTGGGATAGTGTGTTTGGGGTCAGACTGCACTGGGATACTGTGTTTGGGGTCAGGCTGCACTGGGATAGTGTGTTTGGGGTCAGACTGCACTGGGATAGTGTGTTTGGGATCAGACTGCATTGGGATGGTGTGTTTGGGATCAGACTGCACTGGGATAGTGTGTTTGGGGTCAGACTGCATTGGGATAGTGTGTTTGGGGTCAGACTGCATTGGGATAGTGTGTTTGGGGTCAGACTGCACTGGGATAGTGTGTTTGGGATCAGTCTGCACTGGGATAGTGTGTTTGGGATCAGACTGCATTGGGATGGTGTGTTTGGGATCAGACTGCACTGGGATAGTGTGTTTGGGGTCAGACTGCATTGGGATAGTGTGTTTGGGGTCAGACTGCACTGGGATAGTGTGTTTGGGGTCAGACTGCATTGGGATGGTGTGTTTGGGATCAGACTGCACTGGGATAGTGTGTTTGGGGTCAGACTGCATTGGGATAGTGTGTTTGGGGTCAGACTGCATTGGGATAGTGTGTTTGGGGTCAGACTGCACTGGGATAGTGTGTTTGGGATCAGTCTGCACTGGGATAGTGTGTTTGGGGTCAGACTGCATTGGGATGGTGTGTTTGGGATCAGACTGCACTGGGATAGTGTGTTTGGGGTCAGACTGCATTGGGATAGTGTGTTTGGGGTCAGACTGCATTGGGATAGTGTGTTTGGGGTCAGACTGCACTGGGATAGTGTGTTTGGGGTCAGACTGCACTGGGATAGTGTGTTTGGGTCAGACTGCGCTGGGATAGTGTGTTTGGGGTCAGACTGCACTGGGATAGTGTGTTTGGGGTTAGACTGCACTGGGATAGTGTGTTTGAGATCAGACTGCACTGGGATAGTGCGTTTGGGGTCAGACTGCACTGGGATAGTGTGTTTGGGGGTCAGACTGCACTGGGATAGTGTGTTTGGGATCAGACTGCACTGGGATAGTGTGTTTGGGGTCAGACTGCACTGGGATAGTGTGTTTGGGGTCAGACTGCACTGGGATAGTGTGTTTGGGGTCAGACTGCACTGGGATAGTGTGTTTGGGGTCAGACTGCATTGGGATAGTGTGTTTGGGATCAGGCTGCACTGGGATAGTGTGTTTGGGGTCAGACTGCACTGGGATAGTGTGTTGGGGGTCAGACTGCACTGGGATAGTGTGTTTGGGGTCAGACTGCACTGGGATAGTGTGTTTGGGATCAGACTGCACTGGGATAGCGTGTTTGGGGTCAGACTGCACTAGGATAGCGTGTTTGGGGTCAGACTGCACTGGGATAGTGTGTTTGGGGTCAGACTGCACTGGGATAGTGTGTTTGTGGTCAGACTGCACTGGGATAGCGTGTTTGGGGTCAGACTGCATTGGGATAGTGTGTTTGGGGTCCGACTGCATTGGTATAGTGTGTTTGGGGTCAGACTGCACTGGGATAGTGTGTTTGGGGTCAGACTGCGCTGGGATAGTGTGTTTGTGGTCAGACTGCACTGGGATAGTGTGTTTGGGGTCAGACTGCACTGGGATAGTGTGTTTGGGGTCAGACTGCACTGGGATAGTGTGTTTGGGGTCAGACTGCACTGGGATAGTGTGTTTGGGGTCAGACTGCACTGGGATAGTGTGTTTGGGGTCAGACTGCACTGGGATAGTGTGTTTGGGATCAGACTGCACTGGGATAGTGTGTTTGGGGTCAGACTGCACTGGGATAGTGTGTTTGGGATCAGACTGCACTGGGATAGTGTGTTTGGGGGTCAGGCTGCACTGGGATAGTGTGTTTGGGGTCAGACTGCACTGGGATAGTGTGTTTGGGGTCAGGCTGCACTGGGATAGTGTGTTTGGGATCAGACTGCACTGGGATAGTGTGTTTGGGGTCAGGCTGCACTGGGATAGTGTGTTTGGGGTCAGACTGCACTGGTATAGTGTGTTTGGGATCAGACTGCACTGGGATAGTGTGTTTGGGGTCAGACTGCACTGGGATAGTGTGTTTGGGATCAGACTGCACTGGGATAGTGTGTTTGGGGTCAGACTGCACTGGGATAGTGTGTTTGGGATCAGTCTGCACTGGGATAGTGTGTTTGGGATCAGTCTGCACTGGGATAGTGTGTTTGGGATCAGACTGCACTGGGATAGTGTGTTTGGGGGTCAGGCTGCACTGGGATAGTGTGTTTGGGGTCAGACTGCACTGGGATAGTGTGTTTGGGGTCAGGCTGCACTGGGATAGTGTGTTTGGGGTCAGACTGCACTGGGATAGTGTGTTTGGGGTCAGACTGCACTGGGATAGTGTGTTTGGGATCAGACTGCACTGGGATAGCGTGTTTGGGGTCAGTCTGCACTGGGATAGTGTGTTTGGGGTCAGACTGCACTGGGATAGCGTGTTTGGGATCAGTCTGCACTGGGATAGTGTGTTTGGGGTCAGACTGCACTGGGATAGTGTGTTTGGGGTCAGACTGCACTGGGATAGTGTGTTTGGGGTCAGGCTGCACTGGTATAGTGTGTTTGGGGTCAGACTGCACTGGGATAGTGTGTTTGGGGTCAGACTGCACTGGGATAGTGTGTTTGGGGTCAGACTGCACTGGGATAGTGTGTTTGGGGTCAGACTGCACTGGGATAGTGTGTTTGGGATCAGACTGCACTGGGATAGTGTGTTTGGGGGTCAGGCTGCACTGGGATAGTGTGTTTGGGGTCAGACTGCACTGGGATACTGTGTTTGGGGTCAGGCTGCACTGGGATAGTGTGTTTGGGGTCAGACTGCACTGGGATAGTGTGTTTGGGGTCAGACTGCACTGGGATAGTGTGTTTGGGATCAGACTGCATTGGGATGGTGTGTTTGGGATCAGACTGCACTGGGATAGTGTGTTTGGGGTCAGACTGCATTGGGATAGTGTGTTTGGGGTCAGACTGCATTCGGATAGTGTGTTTGGGGTCAGACTGCACTGGGATAGTGTGTTTGGGATCAGTCTGCACTGGGATAGTGTGTTTGGGATCAGACTGCATTGGGATGGTGTGTTTGGGATCAGACTGCACTGGAATAGTGTGTTTGGGGTCAGACTGCATTGGGATAGTGTGTTTGGGGTCAGACTGCACTGGGATAGTGTGTTTGGGGTCAGACTGCATTGGGATGGTGTGTTTGGGATCAGACTGCACTGGGATAGTGTGTTTGGGGTCAGACTGCATTGGGATAGTGTGTTTGGGGTCAGACTGCATTGGGATAGTGTGTTTGGGGTCAGACTGCACTGGGATAGTGTGTTTGGGATCAGTCTGCACTGGGATAGTGTGTTTGGGGTCAGACTGCATTGGGATGGTGTGTTTGGGATCAGACTGCACTGGGATAGTGTGTTTGGGGTCAGACTGCATTGGGATAGTGTGTTTGGGGTCAGACTGCATTGGGATAGTGTGTTTGGGGTCAGACTGCACTGGGATAGTGTGTTTGGGGTCAGACTGCACTGGGATAGTGTGTTTGGGTCAGACTGCGCTGGGATAGTGTGTTTGGGGTCAGACTGCACTGGGATAGTGTGTTTGGGGTTAGACTGCACTGGGATAGTGTGTTTGAGATCAGACTGCACTGGGATAGTGCGTTTGGGGTCAGACTGCACTGGGATAGTGTGTTTGGGGGTCAGACTGCACTGGGATAGTGTGTTTGGGATCAGACTGCACTGGGATAGTGTGTTTGGGGTCAGACTGCACTGGGATAGTGTGTTTGGGGTCAGACTGCACTGGGATAGTGTGTTTGGGGTCAGACTGCACTGGGATAGTGTGTTTGGGGTCAGACTGCATTGGGATAGTGTGTTTGGGATCAGGCTGCACTGGGATAGTGTGTTTGGGGTCAGACTGCACTGGATAGTGTGTTGGGGGTCAGACTGCACTGGGATAGTGTGTTTGGGGTCAGACGGCACTGGGATAGTGTGTTTGGGATCAGACTGCACTGGGATAGCGTGTTTGGGGTCAGACTGCACTAGGATAGCGTGTTTGGGGTCAGACTGCACTGGGATAGTGTGTTTGGGGTCAGACTGCACTGGGATAGTGTGTTTGTGGTCAGACTGCACTGGGATAGCGTGTTTGGGATAAGACTGCACTGGGATAGTGTGTTTGGGATCAGACTGCACTGGGATAGCGTGTTTGGGATCAGACTGCACTGGGATAGCGTGTTTGGGATCAGACTGCACTGGGATAGCGTGTTTGGGGTCAGACTGCACTGGGATAGTGTGTTTGGGATCAGACTGCACTGGGATAGCGTGTTTGGGGTCAGACTGCACTGGGATAGTGTGTTTGGGGTCAGACTGCACTGGGATAGTGTGTTTGGGGTCAGGCTGCACTGGGATAGTGTGTTTGGGATCAGGCTGCACTGGGATAGCGTGTTTGGGATCAGACTGCACTGGGATAGTGTGTTTGGGATCAGACTGCACTGGGATAGCGTGTTTGGGGTCAGACTGCACTGGGATAGTGTGTTTGGGATCAGACTGCACTGGGATAGCGTGTTTGGGATCAGGCTGCACTGGGATAGTGTGTTTGGGGTCAGACTGCACTGGGATAGTGTGTTTGGGGGTCAGACTGCATTGGGATTGTGTGTTTGGGGTCAGACTGCACTGGGATAGTGTGTTTGGGGTCAGACTGCACTGGGATAGTGTGTTTGGGGTCAGACTGCACTGGGATAGTGTGTTTGGGGTCAGACTGCACTGGGATAGTGTGTTTGGGATCAGACTGCACTAGGATAGTGTGTTTGGGATCAGACTGTACTGGGATAGTGTGTTTGGGATCAGACTGCACTGGGATAGCGTGTTTGGGATCAGACTGCACTGGGATAGTGTGTTTGGGATCAGACTGCACTGGGATAGCGTGTTTGGGATCAGACTGCACTGGGATAGTGTGTTTGGGATCAGACTGCACTGGGATAGTGTGTTTGGAATCAGACTGCACTGGGATAGCGTGTTTGGGATCAGGCTGCACTGGGATAGTGTGTTGGGGGTCAGACTGCACTGGGATAGTGTGTTTGGGGGTCAGACTGCATTGGGATTGTGTGTTTGGGGTCAGACTGCACTGGGATAGTGTGTTTGGGGTCAGACTGCACTGGGATAGTGTGTTTGGGGTCAGACTGCACTGGGATAGTGTGTTTGGGATCAGACTGCACTAGGATAGTGTGTTTGGGATCAGACTGCATTGGGATAGTGTGTTTGGGGTCAGACTGCATTGGGATAGTGTGTTTGGGGTCAGACTGCACTGGGATAGTGTGTTTGGGATCAGACTGCACTGGGATAGTGTGTTTGGGATCAGACTGCACTGGGATAGCGTGTTTGGGATCAGGCTGCACTGGGATAGTGTGTTTGTGGTCAGACTGCACTGGGATAGTGTGTTTGGGGTCAGACTGCACTGGGATAGTGTGTTTGGGATCAGACTGCACTGGGATAGTGTGTTTGGGGTCAGACTGCACTGGGATAGTGTGTTTGGGATCAGACTGCACTGGGATAGCGTGTTTGGGATCAGACTGCACTGGGATAGTGTGTTTGGGATCAGACTGCACTGGGATAGTGTGTTTGGGATCAGACTGCACTGGGATAGCGTGTTTGGGATCAGGCTGCACTGGGATAGTGTGTTGGGGGTCAGACTGCACTGGGATAGTGTGTTTGGGGGTCAGACTGCATTGGGATTGTGTGTTTGGGGTCAGACTGCACTGGGATAGTGTGTTTGGGGTCAGACTGCACTGGGATAGTGTGTTTGGGGTCAGACTGCACTGGGATAGTGTGTTTGGGATCAGACTGCACTAGGATAGTGTGTTTGGGATCAGACTGCATTGGGATAGTGTGTTTGGGGTCAGACTGCATTGGGATAGTGTGCTTGGGGTCAGACTGCACTGGGATAGTGTGTTTGGGATCAGACTGCACTGGGATAGTGTGTTTGGGATCAGACTGCACTGGGATAGCGTGTTTGGGATCAGGCTGCACTGGGATAGTGTGTTTGTGGTCAGACTGCACTGGGATAGTGTGTTTGGGGTCAGACTGCACTGGGATAGTGTGTTTGGGATCAGACTGCACTGGGATAGTGTGTTTGGGGTCAGACTGCACTGGGATAGTGTGTTTGGGATCAGTCTGCACTGGGATAGTGTGTTTGTGGTCAGACTGCACTGGGATAGTGTGTTTGGGGTCAGACTGCACTGGGATAGTGTGTTTGGGGTCAGACTGCACTGGGATAGTGTGTTTGGGATCAGTCTGCACTGGGATAGTGTGTTTGGGATCAGTCTGCACTGGGATAGTGTGTTTGGGATCAGACTGCACTGGGATAGTGTGTTTGGGGGTCAGGCTGCACTGGGATAGTGTGTTTGGGGTCAGACTGCACTGGGATAGTGTGTTTGGGGTCAGGCTGCACTGGGATAGTGTGTTTGGGGTCAGACTGCACTGGGATAGTGTGTTTGGGGTCAGACTGCACTGGGATAGTGTGTTTGGGATCAGACTGCACTGGGATAGCGTGTTTGGGGTCAGTCTACACTGGGATAGTGTGTTTGGGGTCAGACTGCACTGGGATAGCGTGTTTGGGGTCAGTCTGCACTGGGATAGTGTGTTTGGGGTCAGACTGCACTGGGATAGTGTGTTTGGGGTCAGACTGCACTGGGATAGTGTGTTTGGGGTCAGGCTGCACTGGGATAGTGTGTTTGGGGTCAGACTGCACTGGGATAGTGTGTTTGGGGTCAGACTGCACTGGGATAGTGTGTTTGGGGTCAGACTGCACTGGGATAGTGTGTTTGGGGTCAGACTGCACTGGGATAGTGTGTTTGGGATCAGACTGCACTGGGATAGTGTGTTTGGGGGTCAGGCTGCACTGGGATAGTGTGTTTGGGGTCAGACTGCACTGGGATACTGTGTTTGGGGTCAGGCTGCACTGGGATAGTGTGTTTGGGGTCAGACTGCACTGGGATAGTGTGTTTGGGGTCAGACTGCACTGGGATAGTGTGTTTGGGATCAGACTGCACTGGGATAGTGTGTTTGGGGTCAGACTGCACTGGGATAGTGTGTTTGGGATCAGTCTGCACTGGGATAGTGTGGTTGTGGTCAGACTGCACTGGGATAGTGTGTTTGGGGTCAGACTGCACTGGGATAGTGTGTTTGGGGTCAGACTGCACTGGGATAGTGTGTTTGGGATCAGTCTGCACTGGGATAGTGTGTTTGGGATCAGTCTGCACTGGGATAGTGTGTTTGGGATCAGACTGCACTGGGATAGTGTGTTTGGGGGTCAGGCTGCACTGGGATAGTGTGTTTGGGGTCAGACTGCACTGGGATAGTGTGTTTGGGGTCAGGCTGCACTGGGATAGTGTGTTTGGGGTCAGACTGCACTGGGATAGTGTGTTTGGGGTCAGACTGCACTGGGATAGTGTGTTTGGGATCAGACTGCACTGGGATAGCGTGTTTGGGGTCAGTCTGCACTGGGATAGTGTGTTTGGGGTCAGACTGCACTGGGATAGCGTGTTTGGGGTCAGTCTGCACTGGGATAGTGTGTTTGGGGTCAGACTGCACTGGGATAGTGTGTTTGGGGTCAGACTGCACTGGGATAGTGTGTTTGGGGTCAGGCTGCACTGGGATAGTGTGTTTGGGGTCAGACTGCACTGGGATAGTGTGTTTGGGGTCAGACTGCACTGGGATAGTGTGTTTGGGGTCAGACTGCACTGGGATAGTGTGTTTGGGGTCAGACTGCACTGGGATAGTGTGTTTGGGATCAGACTGCACTGGGATAGTGTGTTTGGGGGTCAGGCTGCACTGGGATAGTGTGTTTGGGGTCAGACTGCACTGGGATACTGTGTTTGGGGTCAGGCTGCACTGGGATAGTGTGTTTGGGGTCAGACTGCACTGGGATAGTGTGTTTGGGGTCAGACTGCACTGGGATAGTGTGTTTGGGATCAGACTGCATTGGGATGGTGTGTTTGGGATCAGACTGCACTGGGATAGTGTGTTTGGGGTCAGACTGCATTGGTATAGTGTGTTTGGGGTCAGACTGCATTGGGATAGTGTGTTTGGGGTCAGACTGCACTGGGATAGTGTGTTTGGGATCAGTCTGCACTGGGATAGTGTGTTTGGGATCAGACTGCATTGGGATGGTGTGTTTGGGATCAGACTGCACTGGGATAGTGTGTTTGGGGTCAGACTGCATTGGGATAGTGTGTTTGGGGTCAGACTGCACTGGGATAGTGTGTTTGGGGTCAGACTGCATTGGGATGGTGTGTTTGGGATCAGACTGCACTGGGATAGTGTGTTTGGGGTCAGACTGCATTGGGATAGTGTGTTTGGGGTCAGACTGCATTGGGATAGTGTGTTTGGGGTCAGACTGCACTGGGATAGTGTGTTTGGGATCAGTCTGCACTGGGATAGTGTGTTTGGGGTCAGACTGCATTGGGATGGTGTGTTTGGGATCAGACTGCACTGGGATAGTGTGTTTGGGGTCAGACTGCATTGGGATAGTGTGTTTGGGGTCAGACTGCATTGGGATAGTGTGTTTGGGGTCAGACTGCACTGGGATAGTGTGTTTGGGGTCAGACTGCACTGGGATAGTGTGTTTGGGTCAGACTGCGCTGGGATAGTGTGTTTGGGGTTAGACTACACTGGGATAGTGTGTTTGAGATCAGACTGCACTGGGATAGTGCGTTTGGGGTCAGACTGCACTGGGATAGTGTGTTTGGGGGTCAGACTGCACTGGGATAGTGTGTTTGGGATCAGACTGCACTGGGATAGTGTGTTTGGGGTCAGACTGCACTGGGATAGTGTGTTTGGGGTCAGACTGCACTGGGATAGTGTGTTTGGGGTCAGACTGCACTGGGATAGTGTGTTTGGGGTCAGACTGCATTGGGATAGTGTGTTTGGGATCAGGCTGCACTGGGATAGTGTGTTTGGGGTCAGACTGCACTGGGATAGTGTGTTGGGGGTCAGACTGCACTGGGATAGTGTGTTTGGGGTCAGACTGCACTGGGATAGTGTGTTTGGGATCAGACTGCACTGGGATAGCGTGTTTGGGGTCAGACTGCACTAGGATAGCGTGTTTGGGATCAGACTGCACTGGGATAGTGTGTTTGGGGTCAGACTGCACTGGGATAGTGTGTTTGTGGTCAGACTGCACTGGGATAGCGTGTTTGGGATCAGACTGCACTGGGATAGCGTGTTTGGAATCAGACTGCACTGGGATAGCGTGTTTGGGATCAGACTGCACTGGGATAGCGTGTTTGGGATCAGACTGCACTGGGATAGCGTGTTTGGGGTCAGACTGCACTGGGATAGCGTGTTTGGGATCAGACTGCACTGGGATAGCGTGTTTGGGGTCAGACTGCACTGGGATAGCGTGTTTGGGGTCAGACTGCACTGGGATAGTGTGTTTGGGGTCAGGCTGCACTGGGATAGTGTGTTTGGGATCAGGCTGCACTGGGATAGCGTGTTTGGGATCAGACTGCACTGGGATAGCGTGTTTGGGATCAGACTGCACTGGGATAGCGTGTTTGGGGTCAGACTGCACTGGGATAGTGTGTTTGGGATCAGACTGCACTGGGATAGCGTGTTTGGGATCAGGCTGCACTGGGATAGTGTGTTTGGGGTCAGACTGCACTGGGATAGTGTGTTTGGGGTCAGACTGCATTGGGATTGTGTGTTTGGGGTCAGACTGCACTGGGATAGTGTGTTTGGGGTCAGACTGCACTGGGATAGTGTGTTTGGGGTCAGACTGCACTGGGATAGTGTGTTTGGGGTCAGACTGCACTGGGATAGTGTGTTTGGGATCAGACTGCACTAGGATAGTGTGTTTGGGATCAGACTGTACTGGGATAGTGTGTTTGGGATCAGACTGCACTGGGATAGCGTGTTTGGGATCAGACTGCACTGGGATAGTGTGTTTGGGATCAGACTGCACTGGGATAGCGTGTTTGGGATCAGACTGCACTGGGATAGTGTGTTTGGGATCAGACTGCACTGGGATAGTGTGTTTGGGATCAGACTGCACTGGGATAGCGTGTTTGGGATCAGGCTGCACTGGGATAGTGTGTTGGGGGTCAGACTGCACTGGGATAGTGTGTTTGGGGGTCAGACTGCATTGGGATTGTGTGTTTGGGGTCAGACTTCACTGGGATAGTGTGTTTGGGGTCAGACTGCACTGGGATAGTGTGTTTGGGGTCAGACTGCACTGGGATAGTGTGTTTGGGATCAGACTGCACTAGGATAGTGTGTTTGGATCAGACTGCATTGGGATAGTGTGTTTGGGGTCAGACTGCATTGGGATAGTGTGTTTGGGGTTAGACTGCACTGGGATAGTGTGTTTGGGATCAGACTGCACTGGGATAGTGTGTTTGGGATCAGACTGCACTGGGATAGCGTGTTTGGGATCAGGCTGCACTGGGATAGTGTGTTTGTGGTCAGACTGCACTGGGATAGTGTGTTTGGGGTCAGACTGCACTGGGATAGTGTGTTTGGGATCAGACTGCACTGGGATAGTGTGTTTGGGGTCAGACTGCACTGGGATAGTGTGTTTGGGGTCAGGCTGCACTGGGATAGTGTGTTTGGGATCAGGCTGCACTGGGATAGCGTGTTTGGGATCAGACTGCACTGGGATAGTGTGTTTGGGATCAGACTGCACTGGGATAGCGTGTTTGGGGTCAGACTGCACTGGGATAGCGTGTTTGGGATCAGACTGCACTGGGATAGTGTGTTTGGGATCAGACTGCACTGGGATAGCGTGTTTGGGATCAGGCTGCACTGGGATAGTGTGTTTGGGGTCAGACTGCACTGGGATAGTGTGTTTGGGGGTCAGACTGCATTGGGATAGCGTGTTTGGGGTCAGACTGCACTGGGATAGTGTGTTTGGGGTCAGACTGCACTGGGATAGTGTGTTTGGGATCAGACTGCACTAGGATAGTGTGTTTGGGATCAGACTGCATTGGGATAGTGTGTTTGGGGTCAGACTGCATTGGGATAGTGTGTTTGGGGTCAGACTGCACTG
This sequence comes from Rhinophrynus dorsalis, assembly GCA_037306005.1. Classification (NCBI taxonomy): domain Eukaryota; kingdom Metazoa; phylum Chordata; class Amphibia; order Anura; family Rhinophrynidae; genus Rhinophrynus; species Rhinophrynus dorsalis. The sequence goes on along the minus strand of JBBDGT010000182.1, from coordinate 10,309 downwards.
GGATAGTGTGTTTGGGGTCAGACTGCACTGGGATAGTGTGTTTGGGGTCAGACTGCACTGGGATAGTGTGTTTGGGGTCAGACTGCACTGGGATAGTATGTTTGGGGTCAGACTGCACTGGGATAGTGTGTTTGTGGTCAGACTGCACTGGGATAGTGTGTTTGGGGTCAGACTGCACTGGGATAGTGTGTGTGGGATCAGACTGCACTGGGATAGTGTGTTTGGGGTCAGACTGCACTGGGATAGTGTGTTTGGGATCAGACTGCACTAGGATAGTGTGTTTGGGATCAGACTGCACTGGGATAGTGTGTTTGGGGTCAGACTGCACTGGGATAGTGTGTTTGGGGTCAGACTGCACTGGGATAGTGTGTTTGGGGTCAGACTGCACTGGGATAGTGTGTTTGGGGTCAGACTGCACTGGGATAGTGTGTTTGGGGGTCAGACTGCACTGGGATAGTGTGTTTGGGGTCAGGCTGCACTGGGATAGTGTGTTTGGGGTCAGACTGCACTGGGATAGTGTGTTTGGGGTCAGACTGCACTGGGATAGTGTGTTTGGGGTCAGACTGCACTGGGATAGTGTGTTTGGGATCAGACTGCACTGGGATAGTGTGTTTGGGGTCAGACTGCACTGGGATAGTGTGTTTGGGGTCAGACTGCACTGGGATAGTGTGTTTGGGGTCAGTCTGCACTGGGATAGTGTGTTTGGGGTCAGACTGCACTGGGATAGTGTGTTTGGGGTCAGACTGCACTGGGATAGTGTGTTTGGGGTCAGACTGCACTGGGATAGTGTGTTTGTGGTCAGACTGCACTGGGATAGTGTGTTTGGGGTCACACTGCACTGGGATAGTGTGTTTGGGGTCAGACTGCACTGGGATAGTGTGTTTGGGGTCAGACTGCACTGGGATAGCGTGTTTGGGGTCAGACTGCATTGGGATAGTGTGTTTGGGGTCAGACTGCATTGGGATAGTGTGTTTGGGGTCAGACTGCATTGGTATAGTGTGTTTGGGGTCAGACTGCACTAGGATAGTGTGTTTGGGGTCAGACTGCACTGGGATAGTGTGTTTGGGGTCAGACTGCACTGGGATAGTGTGTTTGGGATCAGACTGCACTGGGATAGTGTGTTTGGGGTCAGACTGCACTGGGATAGTGTGTTTGGGGTCAGACTGCACTGGGATAGTGTGTTTGGGGTCAGACTGCACTGGGATAGTGTGTTTGGGGTCAAACTGCGCTGGGATAGTGTGTTTGGGGTCAGACTGCACTGGGATAGTGTGTTTGTGGTCAGACTGCACTGGGATAGTGTGTTTGGGGTCAGGCTGCACTGGGATAGTGTGTTTGGGGTCAGACTGCACTGGGATAGTGTGTTTGGGGTCAGACTGCACTGGGATAGTGTGTTTGGGATCAGACTGCACTGGGATAGTGTGTTTGGGGTCAGACTGCACTGGGATAGTGTGTTTGGGATCAGACTGCACTGGGATAGTGTGTTTGGGGTCAGACTGCACTGGGATAGTGTGTTTGGGGTCAGACTGCACTGGGATAGTGTGTTTGGGGTCAGACTGCACTGGGATAGTGTGTTTGGGGTCAAACTGCGCTGGGATAGTGTGTTTGGGGTCAGACTGCACTGGGATAGCATGTTTGGGATCAGACTGCACTGGATAGCGTGTTTGGGATCAGACTGCACTGGGATAGCGTGTTTGGGGTCAGACTGCACTGGGATAGCGTGTTTGGGATCAGACTGCACTGGGATAGCGTGTTTGGGGTCAGACTGCACTGGGATAGCGTGTTTGGGGTCAGACTGCACTGGGATAGTGTGTTTGGGGTCAGGCTGCACTGGGATAGTGTGTTTGGGATCAGGCTGCACTGGGATAGCGTGTTTGGGATCAGACTGCACTGGGATAGCGTGTTTGGGATCAGACTGCACTGGGATAGCGTGTTTGGGGTCAGACTGCACTGGGATAGTGTGTTTGGGATCAGACTGCACTGGGATAGCGTGTTTGGGATCAGGCTGCACTGGGATAGTGTGTTTGGGGTCAGACTGCACTGGGATAGTGTGTTTGGGGGTCAGACTGCATTGGGATTGTGTGTTTGGGGTCAGACTGCACTGGGATAGTGTGTTTGGGGTCAGACTGCACTGGGATAGTGTGTTTGGGGTCAGACTGCACTGGGATAGTGTGTTTGGGGTCAGACTGCACTGGGATAGTGTGTTTGGGATCAGACTGCACTAGGATAGTGTGTTTGGGATCAGACTGTACTGGGATAGTGTGTTTGGTATCAGACTGCACTGGGATAGCGTGTTTGGGATCAGACTGCACTGGGATAGTGTGTTTGGGATCAGACTGCACTGGGATAGCGTGTTTGGGATCAGACTGCACTGGGATAGTGTGTTTGGGATCAGACTGCACTGGGATAGTGTGTTTGGGATCAGACTGCACTGGGATAGCGTGTTTGGGATCAGGCTGCACTGGGATAGTGTGTTGGGGGTCAGACTGCACTGGGATAGTGTGTTTGGGGGTCAGACTGCATTGGGATTGTGTGTTTGGGGTCAGACTGCACTGGGATAGTGTGTTTGGGGTCAGACTGCACTGGGATAGTGTGTTTGGGGTCAGACTGCACTGGGATAGTGTGTTTGGGATCAGACTGCACTAGGATAGTGTGTTTGGGATCAGACTGCATTGGGATAGTGTGTTTGGGGTCAGACTGCATTGGGATAGTGTGTTTGGGGTCAGACTGCACTGGGATAGTGTGTTTGGGATCAGACTGCACTGGGATAGTGTGTTTGGGATCAGACTGCACTGGGATAGCGTGTTTGGGATCAGGCTGCACTGGGATAGTGTGTTTGTGGTCAGACTGCACTGGGATAGTGTGTTTGGGGTCAGACTGCACTGGGATAGTGTGTTTGGGATCAGACTGCACTGGGATAGTGTGTTTGGGGTCAGACTGCACTGGGATAGTGTGTTTGGGGTCAGGCTGCACTGGGATAGTGTGTTTGGGATCAGGCTGCACTGGGATAGCGTGTTTGGGATCAGACTGCACTGGGATAGTGTGTTTGGGATCAGACTGCACTGGGATAGCGAGTTTGGGGTCAGACTGCACTGGGATAGCGTGTTTGGGATCAGACTGCACTGGGATAGTGTGTTTGGGATCAGACTGCACTGGGATAGCGTGTTTGGGATCAGGCTGCACTGGGATAGTGTGTTTGGGGTCAGACTGCACTGGGATAGTGTGTTTGGGGGTCAGACTGCATTGGGATAGCGTGTTTGGGGTCAGACTGCACTGGGATAGTGTGTTTGGGGTCAGACTGCACTGGGATAGTGTGTTTGGGATCAGACTGCACTAGGATAGTGTGTTTGGGATCAGACTGCATTGGGATAGTGTGTTTGGGGTCAGACTGCATTGGGATAGTGTGTTTGGGGTCAGACTGCACTGGGATAGTGTGTTTGGGGTCAGACTGCACTGGGATAGTGTGTTTGGGGTCAGACTGCACTGGGATAGTGTGTTTGGGGTCAGACTGCACTGGGATAGTATGTTTGGGGTCAGACTGCACTGGGATAGTGTGTTTGTGGTCAGACTGCACTGGGATAGTGTGTTTGGGGTCAGACTGCACTGGGATAGTGTGTTTGGGATCAGACTGCACTGGGATAGTGTGTTTGGGGTCAGACTGCACTGGGATAGTGTGTTTGGGATCAGACTGCACTAGGATAGTGTGTTTGGGATCAGACTGCACTGGGATAGTGTGTTTGGGGTCAGACTGCACTGGGATAGTGTGTTTGGGGTCAGACTGCACTGGGATAGTGTGTTTGGGGTCAGACTGCACTGGGATAGTGTGTTTGGGGTCAGACTGCACTGGGATAGTGTGTTTGGGGGTCAGACTGCACTGGGATAGTGTGTTTGGGGTCAGGCTGCACTGGGATAGTGTGTTTGGGGTCAGACTGCACTGGGATAGTGTGTTTGGGGTCAGACTGCACTGGGATAGTGTGTTTGGGGTCAGACTGCACTGGGATAGTGTGTTTGGGATCAGACTGCACTGGGATAGTGTGTTTGGGGTCAGACTGCACTGGGATAGTGTGTTTGGGGTCAGACTGCACTGGGATAGTGTGTTTGGGGTCAGTCTGCACTGGGATAGTGTGTTTGGGGTCAGACTGCACTGGGATAGTGTGTTTGGGGTCAGACTGCACTGGGATAGTGTGTTTGGGGTCAGACTGCACTGGGATAGTGTGTTTGTGGTCAGACTGCACTGGGATAGTGTGTTTGGGGTCAAACTGCACTGGGATAGTGTGTTTGGGGTCAGACTGCACTGGGATAGTGTGTTTGGGGTCAGACTGCACTGGGATAGCGTGTTTGGGGTCAGACTGCATTGGGATAGTGTGTTTGGGGTCAGACTGCATTGGGATAGTGTGTTTGGGGTCAGACTGCACTGGGATAGTGTGTTTGGGGTCAGACTGCACTGGGATAGTGTGTTTGGGATCAGACTGCACTGGGATAGTGTGTTTGGGGTCAGACTGCACTGGGATAGTGTGTTTGGGATCAGACTGCACTGGGATAGTGTGTTTGGGGTCAGACTGCACTGGGATAGTGTGTTTGGGGTCAGACTGCACTGGGATAGTGTGTTTGGGGTCAGACTGCACTGGGATAGTGTGTTTGGGGTCAAACTGCGCTGGGATAGTGTGTTTGGGGTCAGACTGCACTGGGATAGTGTGTTTGTGGTCAGACTGCACTGGGATAGTGTGTTTGGGGTCAGGCTGCACTGGGATAGTGTGTTTGGGGTCAGACTGCACTGGGATAGTGTGTTTGGGGTCAGACTGCACTGGGATAGTGTGTTTGGGGTCAGACTGCACTGGGATAGTGTGTTTGGGGTCAGGCTGCACTGGGATAGTGTGTTTGGGGTCAGACTGCACTGGGATAGTGTGTTTGGGGTCAGACTGCACTGGGATAGTGTGTTTGGGGTCAGACTGCACTGGGATAGTGTGTTTGGGGTCAGACTGCACTGGGATAGTGTGTTTGGGGTCAGACTGCACTGGGATAGTGTGTTTGGGGTCAGACTGCATTGGGATGGTGTGTTTGGGATCAGACTGCACTGGGATAGTGTGTTTGGGGTCAGACTGCATTGGGATAGTGTGTTTGGGGTCAGACTGCATTGGGATAGTGTGTTTGGGGTCAGACTGCACTGGGATAGTGTGTTTGGGATCAGTCAGCAGTGGGATAGTGTGTTTGGGATCAGACTGCATTGGGATGGTGTGTTTGGGATCAGACTGCACTGGGATAGTGTGTTTGGGGTCAGACTGCATTGGGATAGTGTGTTTGGGGTCAGACTGCACTGGGATAGTGTGTTTGGGGTCAGACTGCATTGGGATGGTGTGTTTGGGATCAGACTGCACTGGGATAGTGTGTTTGGGGTCAGACTGCATTGGGATAGTGTGTTTGGGGTCAGACTGCATTGGGATAGTGTGTTTGGGGTCAGACTGCACTGGGATAGTGTGTTTGGGATCAGTCTGCACTGGGATAGTGTGTTTGGGGTCAGACTGCATTGGGATGGTGTGTTTGGGATCAGACTGCACTGGGATAGTGTGTTTGGGGTCAGACTGCATTGGGATAGTGTGTTTGGGGTCAGACTGCATTGGGATAGTGTGTTTGGGGTCAGACTGCACTGGGATAGTGTGTTTGGGATCAGTCTGCACTGGGATAGTGTGTTTGGGGTCAGACTGCATTGGGATGGTGTGTTTGGGATCAGACTGCACTGGGATAGTGTGTTTGGGGTCAGACTGCATTGGGATAGTGTGTTTGGGGTCAGACTGCATTGGGATAGTGTGTTTGGGGTCAGACTGCACTGGGATAGTGTGTTTGGGGTCAGACTGCACTGGGATAGTGTGTTTGGGTCAGACTGCGCTGGGATAGTGTGTTTGGGGTCAGACTGCACTGGGATAGTGTGTTTGGGGTTAGACTGCACTGGGATAGTGTGTTTGAGATCAGACTGCACTGGGATAGTGCGTTTGGGGTCAGACTGCACTGGGATAGTGTGTTTGGGGGTCAGACTGCACTGGGATAGTGTGTTTGGGATCAGACTGCACTGGGATAGTGTGTTTGGGGTCAGACTGCACTGGGATAGTGTGTTTGGGGTCAGACTGCACTGGGATAGTGTGTTTGGGGTCAGACTGCACTGGGATAGTGTGTTTGGGGTCAGACTGCATTGGGATAGTGTGTTTGGGATCAGGCTGCACTGGGATAGTGTGTTTGGGGTCAGACTGCACTGGGATAGTGTGTTGGGGGTCAGACTGCACTGGGATAGTGTGTTTGGGGGTCAGACTGCACTGGGATAGTGTGTTTGGGATTAGACTGCACTGGGATAGCGTGTTTGGGGTCAGACTGCACTAGGATAGCGTGTTTGGGGTCAGACTGCACTGGGATAGTGTGTTTGGGGTCAGACTGCACTGGGATAGTGTGTTTGTGGTCAGACTGCACTGGGATAGCGTGTTTGGGGTCAGACTGCATTGGGATAGTGTGTTTGGGGTCAGACTGCATTGGTATAGTGTGTTTGGGGTCAGACTGCACTGGGATAGTGTGTTTGGGGTCAGACTGCGCTGGGATAGTGTGTTTGTGGTCAGACTGCACTGGGATAGTGTGTTTGGGGTCAGACTGCACTGGGATAGTGTGTTTGGGGTCAGACTGCACTGGGATAGTGTGTTTGGGGTCAGACTGCACTGGGATAGTGTGTTTGGGGTCAGACTGCACTGGGATAGTGTGTTTGGGGTCAGACTGCACTGGAATAGTGTGTTTGGGGTAAGACTGCACTGGGATAGTGTGTTTGGGATCAGACTGCACTGGGATAGTGTGTTTGGGGTCAGACTGCACTGGGATAGTGTGTTTGGGATCAGACTGCACTGGGATAGTGTGTTTGGGGGTCAGGCTGCACTGGGATAGTGTGTTTGGGGTCAGACTGCACTGGGATAGTGTGTTTGGGGTCAGGCTGCACTGGGATAGTGTGTTTGGGATCAGACTGCACTGGGATAGTGTGTTTGGGGTCAGGCTGCACTGGGATAGTGTGTTTGGGGTCAGACTGCACTGGTATAGTGTGTTTGGGATCAGACTGCACTGGATAGTGTGTTTGGGGTCAGACTGCACTGGGATAGTGTGTTTGGGATCAGACTGCACTGGGATAGTGTGTTTGGGGTCAGACTGCACTGGGATAGTGTGTTTGGGATCAGTCTGCACTGGGATAGTGTGTTTGGGATCAGTCTGCACTGGGATAGTGTGTTTGGGATCAGACTGCACTGGGATGGTGTGTTTGGGGGTCAGGCTGCACTGGGATAGTGTGTTTGGGGTCAGACTGCACTGGGATAGTGTGTTTGGGGTCAGGCTGCACTGGATAGTGTGTTTGGGGTCAGACTGCACTGGGATAGTGTGTTTGGGGTCAGACTGCACTGGATAGTGTGTTTGGGATCAGACTGCACTGGGATAGCGTGTTTGGGGTCAGTCTGCACTGGATAATGTGTTTGGGGTCAGACTGCACTGGGATAGCGTGTTTGGGGTCAGTCTGCACTGGGATAGTGTGTTTGGGGTCAGACTGCACTGGGATAGTGTGTTTGGGGTCAGACTGCACTGGGATAGTGTGTTTGGGGTCAGGCTGCACTGGGATAGTGTGTTTGGGTCAGACTGCACTGGGATAGTGTGTTTGGGGTCAGACTGCACTGGGATAGTGTGTTTGGGGTCAGACTGCACTGGGATAGTGTGTTTGGGATCAGACTGCACTGGGATAGTGTGTTTGGGGGTCAGGCTGCACTGGATAGTGTGTTTGGGGTCAGACTGCACTGGGATACTGTGTTTGGGGTCAGGCTGCACTGGGATAGTGTGTTTGGGGTCAGACTGCACTGGGATAGTGTGTTTGGGGTCAGACTGCACTGGGATAGTGTGTTTGGGATCAGACTGCATTGGGATGGTGTGTTTGGGATCAGACTACACTGGGATAGTGTGTTTGGGGTCAGACTGCATTGGGATAGTGTGTTTGGGGTCAGACTGCATTGGGATAGTGTGTTTGGGGTCAGACTGCACTGGGATAGTGTGTTTGGGATCAGTCTGCACTGGGATAGTGTGTTTGGGATCAGACTGCATTGGGATGGTGTGTTTGGGATCAGACTGCACTGGGATAGTGTGTTTGGGGTCAGACTGCATTGGGATAGTGTGTTTGGGGTCAGACTGCACTGGGATAGTGTGTTTGGGGTCAGACTGCATTGGGATGGTGTGTTTGGGATCAGACTGCACTGGGATAGTGTGTTTGGGGTCAGACTGCATTGGGATAGTGTGTTTGGGGTCAGACTGCATTGGGATAGTGTGTTTGGGGTCAGACTGCACTGGGATAGTGTGTTTGGGATCAGTCTGCACTGGGATAGTGTGTTTGGGGTCAGACTGCATTGGGATGGTGTGTTTGGGATCAGACTGCACTGGGATAGTGTGTTTGGGGTCAGACCGCATTGGGATAGTGTGTTTGGGGTCAGACTGCATTGGGATAGTGTGTTTGGGGTCAGACTGCACTGGGATAGTGTGTTTGGGGTCAGACTGCACTGGGATAGTGTGTTTGGGTCAGACTGCGCTGGGATAGTGTGTTTGGGGTCAGACTGCACTGGGATAGTGTGTTTGGGGTTAGACTGCACTGGGATAGTGTGTTTGAGATCAGACTGCACTGGGATAGTGCGTTTGGGGTCAGACTGCACTGGGATAGTGTGTTTGGGGGTCAGACTGCACTGGGATAGTGTGTTTGGGATCAGACTGCACTGGGATAGTGTGTTTGGGGTCAGACTGCACTGGGATAGTGTGTTTGGGGTCAGACTGCACTGGGATAGTGTGTTTGGGGTCAGACTGCACTGGGATAGTGTGTTTGGGGTCAGACTGCATTGGGATAGTGTGTTTGGGATCAGGCTGCACTGGGATAGTGTGTTTGGGGTCAGACTGCACTGGGATAGTGTGTTGGGGGTCAGACTGCACTGGGATAGTGTGTTTGGGGTCAGACTGCACTGGGATAGTGTGTTTGGGATCAGACTGCACTGGGATAGCGTGTTTGGGGTCAGACTGCACTAGGATAGCGTGTTTGGGGTCAGACTGCACTGGGATAGTGTGTTTGGGGTCAGACTGCACTGGGATAGTGTGTTTGTGGTCAGACTGCACTGGGATAGCGTGTTTGGGATCAGACTGCACTGGGATAGTGTGTTTGGGATCAGACTGCACTGGGATAGCGTGTTTGGGATCAGACTGCACTGGGATAGCGTGTTTGGGATCAGACTGCACTGGGATAGCGTGTTTGGGGTCAGACTGCACTGGGATAGTGTGTTTGGGATCAGACTGCACTGGGATAGCGTGTTTGGGGTCAGACTGCACTGGGATAGTGTGTTTGGGGTCAGACTGCACTGGGATAGTGTGTTTGGGGTCAGGCTGCACTGGGATAGTGTGTTTGGGATCAGCTGCACTGGGATAGCGTGTTTGGGATCAGACTGCACTGGGATAGTGTGTTTGGGATCAGACTGCACTGGGATAGCGTGTTTGGGGTCAGACTGCACTGGGATAGTGTGTTTGGGATCAGACTGCACTGGGATAGCGTGTTTGGGATCAGGCTGCACTGGGATAGTGTGTTTGGTGTCAGACTGCACTGGGATAGTGTGTTTGGGTCAGACTGCACTGGGATAGTGTGTTTGGGGTCAGACTGCACTGGGATAGTGTGTTTGGGTAAGACTGCACTGGGATAGTGTGTTTGGGATCAGACTGCACTGGGATAGTGTGTTTGGGTCAGACTGCACTGGGATAGTGTGTTTGGGATCAGACTGCACTGGGATAGTGTGTTTGGGGGTCAGGCTGCACTGGGATAGTGTGTTGGGGTCAGACTGCACTGGGATAGTGTGTTTGGGGTCAGGCTGCACTGGGATAGTGTGTTTGGGATCAGACTGCACTGGGATAGTGTGTTTGGGGTCAGGCTGCACTGGGATAGTGTGTTTGGGGTCAGACTGCACTGGTATAGTGTGTTTGGGATCAGACTGCACTGGGATAGTGTGTTTGGGGTCAGACTGCACTGGGATAGTGTGTTTGGGATCAGACGGCACTGGGATAGTGTGTTTGGGGTCAGACTGCACTGGGATAGTGTGTTTGGGATCAGTCTGCACTGGGATAGTGTGTTTGGGATCAGTCTGCACTGGGATAGTGTGTTTGGGATCAGACTGCACTGGGATGGTGTGTTTGGGGGTCAGGCTGCACTGGGATAGTGTGTTTGGGGTCAGACTGCACTGGGATAGTGTGTTTGGGGTCAGGCTGCACTGGGATAGTGTGTTTGGGGTCA